>RPOG01001438.1:0-150925 GCA_008086565.1 Thalassoma bifasciatum | reverse complement strand
TGGTAGCATATCCTCACCGTGTTTAGTCCTGACTCTGGGCACTGGCAGGAGACCCCCCCACCCCCCCCGAGGTTCCCAGAGTCTGGGTTGGCTCATACGGCTCTAACATGCCAGAGATTTACTTTGCCGCTGGACCATGAAGACACTTGAACTCAAGCAGAGCTCTGACAGTGGAGAGACTTGGGCACTGGACTTAAACTGTTGAAATGAAGGCGAGATTTATTTTTTTACTCAGTTTCAACATTGAAATCCTGGTTAGTGCCCATTTAAAGCTATGGGCTTTGACCCAGGAACAACTCTCAAGAAGTATGTTATAAACTTTTACAAAACTTGCAATACAAGCACTCTCAGTTGGGTTGGTCATTCGTTTCAGTATTGAATAAGAAAGGACCCATACACTGAAATCCCCAAATGACATTATATCACAAGGTACACGGATATATCTAAGGTGTGACGGCTTGGGGGTGTGAAATCATGTCCCCTTTCATCAAAAGAGTTATGATCAGTCAAGTTGGGCTCATAACAAATAGCAGGCTTTGCGCTTTTATCAGCAAGCAGTGACCCTCAACACTGTGACCTCATCATTAATATGGGAAGGCTGGATGATAGATCAAAGCATGGTTCAGTTGAGCATCCCTGGGCAAGAGCTGGCCTTGAATCATTCATCACACAATCCCTGTGGGGACTTAACAAGGGTCCAGGGAGAAAGGAACCCCGCAAGTCTGTCAGTTTTATTTTACAGCTTTCAATAATGGCTGCCTTTTAGACAATAATGTGCAAATAAAATTTTCGTCAATACATAGTACCAGTGATATATATACACATATAAATATATTTATTTCAGTCAATCACAGAGTTTTTTGAGAAATATGTTTCATGTTTTGGTCAGTTTGGTTCAATTTTGAATTTTTTGTTCTTTTTTTTAAACAAAAAAATAGGAACTATTAACAAACCCTTTTTGAAAATTTGTGTACTATGTCTTCGGTATAGCCATAAAGACAGGTCAAGCAGTAGAATGATCATGAGTTGTGTAACCTTTAAACACTTTGTTGACAGAAATCTAAGCAGAGATGTGAAAGATGAAGAAGAGAGAGAGGAGGTACCATGTATTGGGGGTGTGAGAGTAGGACATTGGATTGAGGACTCACCAGGCACACCCTATAAAGCCATATGAGCGATCTATTCTCAGATTCTTGCTTATGAGCGTGACATGCTATTTGGTTTGTGTTGATCAAATGTTATTCAATATGAATTTTACTATAATAGTAGCTTTTGTATTACCTCTCATCATATAAGTGGTGTTTTGATTCACTTCCTGGTAATGAATCACTGTCAAAAATAGACTTAAAAAATAGATAAATTCTTGCTATTGTGTAGTCAGAACACTTGTTTACTAAAAATTCAATTTTGTTGCCAATAACATGACTCTGATATTTCAGATCTGACCATGAAATATCAGAACTGATCCTCACATGATTAATCTGACTGTAAATTTCAAGTTTTATCAATGACTTTTTTTTAAAATACAGGATGTTATATTTTAGTCTTGGTTTAGGTGATAGAAGGCATTTAATGTTTACAACAATACTATGATTTGGTACTCACTGAACTATTTTTTAATTTTTTTTATTTTGTTTATCTGTTGATAAATTGGACATGAAAAGATCACCTGATAGAAATGACTGACATTTGAATTAATGATACAGCTCCAAAAGAAAGGATGGGAGAAATCCCTGATTAAAAAAACTGTAGAACATTATCAAACTGAAGAACCGACAAGAATCAGACAAAAGGTTTCTTCGAGACGCTGAGCTGCTGGTATGGTCATTTTTAAAACTGTAGAGCTTGATGATGTTCCCAGGTCTCGTTGGTGTACGATGCTGAGATGAGTGGTAAAAGTCCAAAAGGCAAAGACAAGACCTCATCTGAAGATAATACACCTGGAAAATGAGTGGCATGGGATACACAATACTAAAGTTATCAGATGGACCAGATGGGTGGACATCTGGTTGGATTCAAGCGGCCATGGTGTTTCAACTCAACGACAAAGTCAACAAAATTGTGGTGGTATGATGTACCGGGTTGCCATTATTTATGATAAACTGGGTTCAGGATGGTGGATAAGTGAATTCTGAGGTTTTCTGCACTATTCTTCAGACAAATTTCCTTCGTTGGTGGAAAGACAATCAGCTAAAAGTAAGAAGACATAAGAGTTCATGTACATCAATGCAGTCTCATGTTCCCGAGACTAGTCGGAATCTTAGAGCTCAGCGGACCATCACCACATGAACTAGCAAATATGCTCACTTGCTCTCAGCCCAAGTGACAACTTTTGGCCACTACTACAGAAGGTGATGTACTGTGCAGCAAACAGTGTCAGCAGAGAATTCACTGCTGGCCCAATACCATCCCAAAAGTGCAACATGGTGTTGGGAGAGTCATGCTGTGAGGGTGCTTTTCAAAAGCAGCAGGTACTGGAGGACTGGTCAGGGTTGAGGGGAAGATGAATGGAGCAAAGTATAGAAGGATCCTCAGTGAAAATCTCTCCTACAAGCGCCCAAGGTTCTGCTTCCAACATGATAAAGACCCAAAGCACACACCCAAGACAACACAGGTGTGACTCAGGGACAAGTCTGTGAATGCCTAACTCTGCGAATGTCCCAGAAAGGCCCAGTCAAAACCCTGACTTGAACCTAACCTAAAATCTCAGAGGAAACCTAAAAATGGCTGCCCACAGTTGGTTCCCTTCCAACCTGACCAAGTTTGAGATGAATTGTGAAGCTTGAGACTGTAATTATGGTCCAAGGTGTTTCAACTAAATACTGAGTTAGAGATCTGAATACTCATACTAATAAGATATTTCAGTTTTTCCTTTTCAATAACTTTGTAACATTAGGCTGCAGCATCACAAAAGTCAAAAGCTGAAGGAGTCTGAATACTGTCTGAATCCACATTATGTGGTGCACACACCCCAAAAAACACATGGCACATTATTTTACCTAAAATAACATTTAAAATTGGTTTCAGGAGCCACAACACGTTTCTTATTGTTGTCTTATAAGAGTTTATGTTTTGGCCAACCATCCACATCCCTCAGACTGCTTCTCACCGACTATCAGAGGGACATTTTCTTTCAGCTCAGACAGACATAGCTCAACTCCACAGGTAGCAGCTGACATTACTATTAGTCTTTCCTCTGGTACTTGCAGGTGTCAGACTAACTGGTGCTTACTTGTCAGAGCTGCTCTGTGTGCTGTCTAAGGTGATTCATCTTCTTGCCAGCATCATTAAACTTCCAAGTGGAAGGACTGGTAGAAAAAGAGCAAAAGCAGTGCTCCAAATACTTTTTCTGTTTGTCAGGAGCTACTTTGTAATTAGTTCAAAATGTCTTCCATCTTTTCACTTTTTTGTTTTAATTGTCGTTTTCAGTCTTGCCTATCTTATGCTGATGCACCGCTGCTTTCCTGGCAACAGTGTGTAAGAGCGTCACTGATTCTCTGACTTTCCATTTCAGTGTTTATGTTACAGCAGCCAACGTTACAGCGGCCACATAACCAACCAAAGTGGCACCACCAGTGCATCATTAAAAGAATAGGTGTCTGACCCTTTTTATTTTTTTATAGTATGCAGTTGTCTGAGTAGTTCAGAGCAAAATTAGACTTAATCATCAATTGTGATTGTATGTAAGCAAAGTTACACCTTTTATTAGTTTTGATGTTGCCTTTACTTTTATAATACATCACTGACAGAAACAGAAACATTACAGAAACAGAAATCCATTCATTGCATCTTTTCTACTTTAATAAGGTCAGTGGTAGAATAGATAATCTCTTAAATAAAGGGATTCTTAGTTTGATGTTCAGCACCACCTGCAGTCCAAATGTCAGTGTCCTTGGGGCCTGTTTGAGCCTGTATTGCTCTCGGGGCATGGCCTGCGGTGGATAACTGTGTATGTATAGGATTACTTGGTAATAATAGGAACTTTGTAAGCTTTTGCCATAGCCATATGTGTGTGAGTAGGTCATAGATAAGATATCGAGTGTAACAGGGTTTTTAGTGGGAGATTGAAAAATTCTATCTAATTCTGGTCCATTCACTATACATTTAATAAAATGAAATTACACCTGGATGTGGTTATCATATCATAAGCAAGCTCATTATTGAAACCAGGCAAGTAATAAAGGCTTTGCAATTTGCAGCCAGATTACGACCTGAAAATTAGATTGAAAAATAAATAAATTAAAACAAACATTAAAAAGAAAAAGAAAAAAAACATTATGAATGAAATAGAACAGTAGACAATGCAAATGGACAATGCTACAATATAGATTACAGAGTTAAGAATTAGAAATAAAAACAACAAATATGATTATACCACAAATGCAACATTTATAAAATAATAAATGAAACATATTGACAGTTGCCAGGGAAAAAAGGGAAGAAACAAAGAAAACAAAACACTTCAGGCATTATTCTGTTCGTAATTTCCCCATTAAACTAATGACTTTCTGTCTATCACCATTAATTGCTTCATTTCAGTCCTGCTGCAGAAGTATATTTTTGCAAAGCATATGTTCACTGGTTATTTGCTTTATTTAGGCTTCTAAATGAGTCTACTTAATTAGTGATTGAAGTGAAAAAGACCTGTCATATTAACCCCCTTTCCAGAACATTACATTTTTTCATTAAACCAAAATCTATTCTTACATTTACACAAGGAAACATTTAGAATTAAATAAAATAAACAGAAAAATGTTGTGCTTGATGAACATCTCATGAGTAATGCAATGTTCAAAAATATGTTATTGTGAACTGAACAGGGATTGCCTCTTAGCAATAATTACATGACCTATATCCTGCTTATGCAAATGCACTGTAAGCTTTTGAAAGTGAAAATAAATCACAATAAGAGTCAATTGTCATCATTATTAAAATCATTTCGTAAGTGTAGATGTGTTAAGTTCATTGACTAAAACCCCAAACTCTTCCCTTACTGACTAAAAGTGGAAACAGACGTTGAAGCACATTCAATAAAATGCGTTTGCAAAGTGATAGATTAGAGTAAGGGTCCCCACAGAGATAGACAGTTTCGAGAGAATATCCTTCTTTTTTTCATTTTAACAGGTACAACATTTCTGCTCTGTTTGTGTCTGATTTCCCTAAATGAAGTGGTATTACCCTCTCTACAGTAGAAAACAGAAATTCCTCAGAGCTTTCAGATAGTTTATCACCGCAGCTCCAGAAACAAAATAGATACTAGAGGAGTTTAATATGCAGGCTACTGATAAAGGTCATACACTCATTACCTGAACATAAAAGACAAAGGTTTGATCACATTTTCCAGTTTAAGTAACAGGTAAAGTTTTCACATGTTCAATGTCCTTGCTCTAAAAAAGAATACAGGCAGCCCATTGCAATGGCAAAATGTGGGTTCTCGTCTGTAATTCAGTAAAAAGTGATACAGGGCTGGGAACAGAGTAGATGGCTGACATTTGATTTCACAGTCGGTTGACAGAGAAATAGTCAAAACAGGTTGTGAACACACAAAACCACTAGTACCTCATAAATCTATTAAAGTGTGTCCAGGTTATTAAGAGTGAATGGACGCTGAATAGAAAAGGGCCACTAAAGCCTGGTAAAGCAGGGGTTGTCAGAGTACAAAAAGTCATATGATATGGTCCGTGCTCGCGAGGAAATTGCAATCTCAAGGGAATGAGTATTACCGAGCCTGAATTTACTTTATATCATGCATTTTCCTAAGGTTGCAAATGGTTGCACAATTTTGTACTCTTCCTTATTTGCTTGGAATATTCTCTGCAAAAATCACAGTCAAATTTTCTTCTGTCAAAAGCAACACAGAATGAGAATCATTGGATCTCTGAGATTGTTTTCTTCAGGGAAAGAAAAATGAATCTAACCCCCTGACCTTTTTTCTTCAAAACATACCTTTCTCAGCTGCTTGATAACAAGTTATTATCCAATATGGCAGCCTTTTGAGAGCTGATGAAAGTGGCAGCAGGTCTGTGTCGGGTTGTTATTAAGCTGGAGTATGGACTCTTAGGGACTGCTGAACGACTGTCCTTCAACCTCAAAGTGTTATATTATGAAACCATTTTGTCTTTTAGTGGTAAGTTCTTTTACCAAAGAAATCCTTCACTGTGATACTTTTTAAGTTTGCTGTCTGAGAAGAGATAAAGATCAGAATTTCATGAATCTATTACCGTCAGATATGTTCCTTTCATTTCTCTCTTTTTCCTGTGGCTTTGTTATAATTTAGTTGTTGAGTACATGCATTCTTTTGATCTCATGCCATTACAGAAGCAACTACTTGTTGTAACAGAGCTGGATACCTTCTATTATGATAGAGCCATCACCAATAACAGCTATAAGTACATTTTATGAAATACAATAAAGCAACTTAATGCTACTTTGAGCTTAGTGTAGAGATGATGGTGAAATTCATGTTCCCTACCGTTAAGCACTCATCTGGTGGAACACCCCTTGCAGCTCTTAAAGAATACATGCCCATTTGTTTAGGATCATTGTTTGCTCCATATATGTTGCAGGCAATTGAGCCAGCAAAATTCCTCCTTGAATTTACAGAGCTGGTTAATAGGGTTATAGTGAGGAAACAGGAGAGGGAGTGGGAGGAAAAGAGAGTGCTAATAGGAAAAAACAATGAATACAGGGGAAGTTTCATCTCTTGTGTCTCCACTTGATTAGTTTAACAGCTCCTTTGATCTTTTGCTGTGATTGAAGTGTTTAAGTGGAACATGGGGGGCAATGGTAGAGCAAGAGAGCAGGCTCCAAGTAATGTGCCACGGCATGCCTATAAGGCACAACACCTTAATGTCAGGGGGAAATTAAAACACTTTTCCATTACGGAGGCCCTCAAATCTTAATTCATTTGTTCACACACAATACAAAGTAGGTGACAAGGTCAGTAAATACCCATCGAATAAGACGTTATTGTTGACCTTTGAGTGAATGTAGAAATGTGACCAATCCCAAAATACATATATGAGAAGGAGAGTTCACATATTTTAAATTTCGGAGAAAATAAAGCCCTTGATGCACTTTTTATTGACTCTTGCTTCACCATATAACTTTTTCTGTTTACATGCAAAAATGATAGAAGAGAGATGGTGGAAGACCATACCCCAAAACATGCAAAATAGAATAAATTATTTTTTTAAACTCAGTTTTATGCTAGGCTTTATTTTGACAGAGCTTTGATCATTTGAATTTTTATATTTGAAGCTCATGTACATACTTTATGGTGAACAGCTTGCAGTATCCAACCCACAGGACCTGGCCAAAGAATACGGAGCATTCAGACATTGCAACTAACTGTGAGGCTGAAATCCATCTGAGGTTTTATGCATCAACCATTCTATCTCTTATATACTTTGCTAGCATTAACATGTTTTAAAGTGTTTACTATCAGACTCTGTTTGACAATCCCTTAATGTGTCCACCTTATTTGTGTTGCTTTGCTGTGTGTTGCTGTTACCAGCACTGAAACAGTAACTACACCTTGAGTATTTTTAGAACTGAACAATGTCTTCACTCTCACCTAGATCAAATCAACTGCATATGTTACAGCAACTGCTTTTGTGACAGTACGTTTTTATCAGTCCATCAGTGCACAGTAGTGTTCAATTCTTGATCCTGCTGGGTCTGTGCTCCATAGCAATGATCTCTTATTTTACTTGATGGCATCATCTCATTGTACTAAAAGGATTCAAGAACATCTGATATTAGTTGCAAAGGGACAGAAACAATGAAGAAAACATGAGGAGGTTAAAGAGCTAAAGACTGGAGCTAATGGCAGCAAAGTTTTCGAAATTTAAATGGATTGTGAGGACTTTCTAAGTGATCTTGAAAAATCCAATTTCCAAATAAATGCTGTAATCCACAATTTAAATTAGATTATCAATTATAGATTGATTGGTCGATGAGCACTGGCAGCAAATATCACTCCTGACTTGATAATATTAGATGATGATAATGTACCTCCAGGTCTACTGACATGAATGCAGTTGGCACCATCAGCATTATTCTATTGTTGATCGGACAACATGTTAACAATGCAGTTAAAGTTGTTTGGCAATACTTACAAGATATCATCTGAGAGCACTTTTATCTGATACAAACATACCCCCATTCATTTATTCTTGATTTTGGACTGAATAAAAAACTACCACTTTTGTCATTTATTCTCAGTGTCAGTTCCAGTTATACCATCACATATTTGTCTGCCAGCCAACCAGCCGTCAGCCTTCATATCTTGGAAACCCTAATACAGTCTGGAGCTTTAAGAGTCATAGGCTTGAGGTATCTTCTTGACACACTTCACAACACAAACAATTTGGTACCTGTAATGTCATGTCAATACAGCTGGACACAAGACAGATGTTGTTATTATATTGTCATTTCAACACTTTGCACCAGTTGGAGAACCTCTGAGATTCTGTTGCCCTACACTAGAATGTCAGCTAATAACAGGACAGTCAGAAAATAGCTGCAAATCTGTTACATCTGACAGGAAGCAGTGATGGATTCAAGAGCTGCTGAAAATCCTCAATACAAGTGACTGTAGTCAGGCCTCAGGTCAATATTTGAAGTCAGAGCAAATATAAAACAAGCCTAATTCAAAGAACAATTAATAGTAAAGAGGTAGAAGTGACTTTAAAATCAGCAAGAAGAGAAGTTAATTAAAAAGCAAAGAACCATTTCTATTGTTTTCTAAATGCAATCAAGTTTTAGTTTCTGTTTGATTTCATTTCTTTGTGCCAGTAATTTTAAATTATGTTCAATTGTTTTATTATTATTATATTATACCAAGGTAATTCAGTTTTTACAGCCATCTTGTACTTGCACTTGTAAGAGTTTTTTCTATGACAAATGATCAACTGCTCAGGACTTGCACAGCCATCCTGTAATGTTTTGTACCAAGTAAAAGGTGGGGAAAAACACGTATAAAATGGCAAGTTTACGAAAGTTTTTTTTTTCCACAGCTGTAATATTTAGGCATTATTTCAAACCAAAATTGTTTGGTCAAAAAAAGTCACAGTAATGGTTACCTTCATGTGACCTGAGAAAGCATCTTACGTTAAAAAAAAAAAAAAAAAAATTGTAAAAGAAAAACTGCAAATAGAGCATTTTAAAGAGATGTCAGAATTTTGAGAATTTGTACGATATTCTCTGCTTTTTACATCTTGAGTTTGTTGTCTGCTCCAGCACAAGCTTAAATCAGAAAGAATTATCCACTGACTCTTGTTAGAACTCCAATCACTCCAATTACATTTCCTCCAAAGTGACTTTTCCCTGTCATCCAACCAGGGATTTCTTAAACCATCAATTAGAAATGTCGCTTCTAATCTGAGCCGGCTTCCCAGACACTGGTCATTTCCCATTAGAGTCATTTTCCCCAGGATCCCGAAGAGCGATAGACATCTCCGCGGCTCAATAGAGGAGACGTGGAGGAGACCATAATTAAAGAGGTGGCATTTACTCTCAGTCAGGCCCTCTCAGAGATCTGAATCTGCAATTACCTTCCAGAAAATAGCATTGTCAGGACAGGACTCACGTTAATAATGGCCCCCAATCTCTGGTGCGGGGTACAGAATGCAATCATTTCCAGTGAAGCTGCACTTTGATTGTTTATCCGTTTACACAGGGTTATCAGCCACTCTACTGTAGCAAATGTACACAGAAGGAAATAATCCTGTAGGGCACTGGCTTGGCTATTCAAGTATTTTGCTGAGTGTGGCTACCTTATAAAAGCAGACTTGAACACCATACTCAAAAAATGTTGTAATAATATGAATGGGACTCACCTACCAGCCTTTCTAGGCCCCCCTCTAAATGTGCACTGCTATCTTTTTCCTTTTCCGCCTGTAACACACACTTTCTATCTCGTTCACAAACACCTCAAGTGCACAGACCTGCCTGAGCCTCTACCAACCCATGCCTGACTTTCCAGATACTTTATCAAGTGCATAAGGACCATTTGCACAGAAGGCAATTAAAAGCTTTAGTGGTTCCTGCAGGCAAAGGGGTAGTTTGGGGGCCCCAGCCGACATATGAGCCAGCACCTTATTGGAGAGGGCTGGCTTTGTGCAGCAAAATGGCTTCAGTAATTTATACCAAATAGACTGCAGGTAGGGTATGAGAGCCAAGAGGAACGCATCTGCATTAATCAATATGAAATTATCCTGGACGTAATTTGTGGAGGGCAGCCATGCACCAGCCTTGAAATGTGATTGGCTAAAGTCGGCAGATAAATAAGTAACTTAACACCGCTGAAGCACGGGTGGCTAGAACAAGAAAACAGATCCAATTGTCTCCAAATTTATTCCATAAAAGAGAAATGAATGTAAAATTTCTAAATAATTGCCTCACAACTATAATGCTTTGTACGCTTCTCACAAATACCATCCTATATATAAAACATCTGTTTTTATTTGCGACCACATTCTAGGTACTATGCAAATATATAGGGAACAGACTACCAAGAGCTGTAAGGAGATAAATCTATTAGCATTGAAAATTTGGGTCCCAGAGATAAGCATGTCCTTAAAATGACCATATGCAAAGGTAGTGATAGTGAAGAGGTCTAGCGGATTACCACATTTGCATATCTTCTCATCAATCCACTTTTGTTGTTTGTGTGTAAAGGCCAAGATCACTGTGACATTATTTCAAAACAGTTTTCAATGTCCTACATGTTCTTATTTCTCTTTTTCGGTGTATGCAACCATTGGCTGAAGTGTCAGTAAATGGAGGAGATGTTGAGGACATTGCAGAGAGGGTCTGGCTCTTCTTTGGCAGCTGGTGACCTTCCTGGTCTATATGCTCCGTGACTCTCTCCAGTCTCTTTTTTCAGGTTTCAGACAGCCTGGCTCTCTTTATCACTCCCTTGGATCAGCAATTGCTCAACGACATTCTCTCTGTAATGCATCCTTGCTGGGTATCTCTTTGGAACACAGCTATGTGCTTTGCAAATGAAAATACAAGGAGTGAATACAAAGGATAAACGTGCTTATGTGTGTGTGTGCTGAGTGGGGGAGTGTCCATCATAAGCTTCAGCTTTTAAATACTTGTGTTTTTAATGTAATCAGATTGTTAAAAGGGATAAAAACTGTTATTAATCAATCCATAATAAGGGGTTTCAAGCCATGACCTCCGGAATACGGTATCATCTCTGTCAGCTTCTTTTGTAACAATACACCTGCCCACCAAATGCACCAAAATCATTCTGGCTCTAACCCATTACAATAGACTTATAGGATCAGTTATGGCTAAGCTTTCCTGTTTGACCAATTAAGGCAGGTTTAAAGCATGAGACTACAAAACTACAAAACACACTTTGAGAATTTCCTTCTTTTTGTGTGTGGCTCAAAGGAGGTTTTCTTATTTTTGCAGGCTTAAAAACTGAAAACATTCAGAGCTAACCTTTCTTTAATGTGTAGTTCATATGCTTAGTACTACATGCTTAATTGGTTGAATTCTTCTCTTGGCAGACAAGAAAATGTACCCCCGAGCATAGATAAAAGACTTCTAAACTCTCTTTTGTAGAGCGAAGAGATGAAAGGGCAGGAAAGACGGGAGCTTGTCAGAAAAGAGCCCATCCCAGCTGCCAGTTGGTGTGCAGGTGTAGCAGACCAGAAGAATGACAGGTTATCATCAGCTCCCTGCTTGTGAAATGAGACACCTCGTCATCAAGTCATGATGTCTTATTTCTCCCTCAGCTTTCACACCCAATTATCCTCACTTCTGACATGAGAGTTGGCATGTAGTTTACAAATATGACGCATACTCAGATTTAACATTCACGCTGTTGTCAACTGTTTTCCTAAAACCAATTACTGAAATAGACTTTTTCAAGAATATAGTGCTTGAATTTATTGTAAAACTAGAATTAAGATTAAGCATCTGGGTATGTCTTGTTTGTACTCAAGGAAGTTTGGTTATATGTTAATGCTATGTTATTTTGTTTTGTGGCCAAATCATAACCAAAGTTATAATGAACAAATTAATTTTGAGCAGCTATTCCAATCAAGTCAAAACTACATTCGTCAGTGTGTTTCCAAAATAAACCAGACACAAGTTTGAGCAGCCACTAAGCAACAATTGGTTACAAGGGAAAACAATTCTGTCTAAAAGGCAGGAACTATGAGAATAACCAGGCTCACAGTCAACAGTCTTCTGTTTTAGCATTTTGCCAATGTGTCATCAATATATACAGGACAAAAGGGACAGAGGAGAAATGAAGGAACTATAGGCTCATTGCAGTTCAGAGCTTCTATGGCATGAACAAAAACTGGTTTAAACTTGAGCCAAACCAGAGCCATGCAAAGCAATTTTTTAAATTACTGTTTAAGTTTCTGTTTTTGGATTTCATGGTCAGGCCTGTGTATTGCTGCACTACGATCTTACAAGACAAGTACACAAGATAGTCATCTGCCCAAAACAACAAGAAGATGTTTAGCCAGTGCTGTCACAGTCTTATTTCAGATTCTAAACGTCAACTTGAAATCCTCAAATCATCTGTTGTGGCAAAGAAAGCTGCATCATTGGTTAGCTGTTGGATTGAGGGGAGAGGTCTTAATTAAATTGAGGTGCTTAGATTAAAAGTGGAGGCATAATAGACTCATGACTGTCAAGACTCACTGCCTGAAAAGGTTTGAATTTTTTTCAGACATGCTATAAGGTGTTGTAGTTAGGTGCCACATTAAAAATTCAGTAAGTTTCAAGTTTTCAATTAGAACATGTAGGTCCGAGCTGTGCTATGGAGCCAGCCACTGCATATATATTCTGTATATATATTATTCCCTTTTGAAGAAAATGATGAGAGAATAAGATATTGAAAACTGATATCATAGCAGTGCCAAAACACCACAAAATAAGTATTTCAAATTAAAAGCATGCTAGGGTAAACATTTCTTTAAGTGCCAACTGCTACACTTAAAAGCAACTTTTTCTGAAGCAGGAAAACAGCATCAAGTGATTACAATAAAATTTCACAATGATTTTGACTTAGATTAATGATGAGAATCGATGAGAGGTGTGCATATTTTATCACTGTTGATCAATACAAATGATGAAGATTGAATGACACAAAGGACACACTGGGTGTCACAGGGATATAAATGGGAAAAACTCATTTTAACTTTGCAGTTTTTTTCAATTATTGGATACATTTTCTGCCAACCACTGATTAGTTTAGCAAGGGGTTTTCAAGGTGATATAGGAAACAGCCCAAAGGATGATTGGCATTTGATGAAGCTAGTAGTAGATAAATCATGTCCTTAGTTGCATAAAATATTGAATGAAGCTGTATTTCAGTGCTCATGTGGCTACTGGGGTGTGTTTGTTCTTCATCAATGGGTGACATGTAGGTATGAGAGGCTGGAGCTCATCCCAGCTGTCTTTGAGCATAAAGCAGGGTACAACCTGAACAGGTCGCCAGTCTATAACAGAGCTCACACATTTGGACAGAGAAGTGCACACAGTTTCACTTGTGGGGTATGAGGAGGTCAGAGTAGAAGAGAACTCATACATGTAAAATCCACACAGCAAGGCAACTTTCTGACAGGGGAATTAAACAAGTATTACATTAAATTTAACCATGTATGACTTAAAGTAAATCTGAGATTTCACTGTCAATGCATTGATTAACGTATGAGTTAAAGAGGACCATTACTTAATATGATTTTGTGAGGAAACTTAAGGGAAAATTAGCTTTCTTTGGAACTACTATTGACAGACGCTATTTCCATATCCTTCAACTCAATATTTGGGTATTACCATAAAATTCATTAACTGATTTAATCATAGATACAAATTGAACGCTTCAGGATTTTATATCTTTCTTTTGTATAGTATTATGATATAATTTTCAAGTGCCGAGAAGAATGTGGCTAATGTAATTTTCACTATGTATCTTGACATCTGTATGACCATGTCTTAATAAAGTCACTGTGGCTGCAACCTCTTTCTTTAATCTCATAAGTTCTGTTGTTACCTTTTCACATCACAAAAGACACTTGTCATGAATTCTACTGTATATGTAACCCTCACAATGACAGCGTTGTGCTAAAGAAAGAAACTCTCACATTCACTTTTGGGAGAGATCATGCTACTTATACATGGTGAATACATTAAGTACAACAAAAGGGCACAATAGTTATTCAGATCTGTTCATTCTGAAACAGGAAACAAAAAATGAAAAAGTCATTGGCAATAACCAGTCCATCTTCATTTAACTTGTTAAATTTTTTACCACATGCTTCTCAACCACATCAATGATAACTTCTTTTTGTGATAAATGCAATTAAATGATCATTCCTCACTCTTCCTTTTCCTGAATTTTTGGTCTTTCTTGTTTGTGGACACAGACAGGGAGGCTTTTTTCTCTGACCTTAAATTAAACCGATTTAAAGTCCTGATAAGTACACCTGGATCTTCTCAACTGTGATCTTATCATTCATCTCTTCTTCTTCAAAATAACTCACAGTATCGTCACTGTGATATTAAACATATTTGATGTGGGCTGCAATTTCAAATATGACATTTTACTGCTGTGTTTACAATAGATTCACCAAAATCAAAACTGTCCCAGAGACATTTCAGTGTTTATCACTGCTATATGATGCTATAATTTACAGTCTTCACCTTATGTTTGTTATGAATGTTGTCTGATTGGAAGAGAGTTTTTAACTACCCCCAAGCAACTTGTTTTACAGAAAAGTGTCCATTACTCTGAAGGGGAATTATTTATATCTAGAGCCATTGAAGACTATTGTTTCAGAAAATGGTGTGCCCCTTTGTAGCTTTGTGTTGGCTGGTCAAGAAACAACAGAAGCACAAGAAACTGTGTGATGGCTCTGAGACCAGGCAACAGTAAGGATTTGATTTATCTAGGAGGCTTTCTACAAAACCTGTCTTTTGTTAATACAGTAAAGGGGACACTCACACATAGAGATTGTTAGGATCCATGATATGCGGTGTGTATAGGCATGAGTGGTGTGAGCGGGTCAATCTTAAATATCGATATATCATTACTAACATTGGTATCAGTATTGGTCAATACTTTCAAGATGCGATTGCTACTTGAGTTTCAGTGTCTCTTCTCTAGGAGTACTCCTCACTCACTTTGCTCATAAGCACTCAGCTCCCCCCCCTCCTGCCTTACTCTACTGTAAGTGTTGCTGCTCACAGTCAAGACACTCAGCAGTGCACTGCCTGCTGCAAAATGACATAGAACACCTTCATTTGTTGTCATTTTACAGCTGAATACCAAGCTGTGATGTTTGATAAAAACAGACAAGGTTCAACATCACTAACTTATAATACGGTCCAATTATGAATTGTTTCACCAGAACTGAAAATATTCAGCTACATAAATTTATTGATGTTAAGTGCCTAACAAAATTTTTCAGAACAAACCCTGGTGTATGTTGTTTACCACTGCGACCTTAAATAGTATATTTCCTAAATATCATTCATGTCTCTGTCATGGTTAATCCACCAATACATGCAAGCCGTTTGATAAAACACGGGGGTAATTTTAAGAATTCAAAAAGAGAGGCAAAATGAGTCAAAGTTTCAGGGTGAACATTTCCTGTTATCCACCAGGTCCCAACCTTTGTCTTGCACTCCTTCTTTTTTTGTGAATAGCTTTTATGTTGGAAACAAGAGTAGAGAGTAACTGATTTGGCAAGAATAGACTCAGTGCTCTATATATTCTGAAGTCTAAAGTAAAGAACCCACCACCTTACATCTTTGTATAACTCTGAATAATAAGTGATCAATATGTTCCATTCAATCCATCAAAAAATTAAAAATAAATACATAAATAAATAAATAAATAAACAATCATACAAAATAATGATAATAATAATAATATTGCTTTTGTTATTATTATTATTACTATTATTATTATAGTTATTTTTTTTATTATTTTTATTATTTTTCTTTCTATTCTACTTCATTCTATTTCATTGTTTTATTTTATTGCTGCATCTTTTGCACTTGGAATGTTTGTGAGCTGCTGTGACGTGGAATTTCTCCCATGGGGAATCAATAAAGATTATTCTATTCTATTCTACCTATTCTATTGTACACAGCATTGCATTTTAGTTGAATTGCAGGGTGTTAGTGAGCAGACTTATGCATGAATAAGAAGACACGATCGAAATAAAAATGCAATCAAGGTGTCGCTTTCACTTGTCGTAAAACGCACGGATAATCCAAATAATAGCCAGTGTAACATATTAACATCAGCTTTAGTACGGTTCAGTTGTTAAAATGAGATGGAGCTGGGTGGTATCTAAAGATCGCGCATGCGCAATGAGGGAGTTTTTTTAGCCTGTCAAGCTACCAACTTGCTAGCCAGATGTAAGCTAGCAGAGATATAAATTAGACAAAGAAACCCTGTGAAAGAGATTGAGTGAAAACAGTTTGCAGTAAAGGAGGGTGAAAGGAGCGACTGTGACATAAAGCTATATGCGTTATTCGGTATTTATGGAAATATTAAATTGAAAGGTATGATTTTAATATATCTTTTAAACTTTTGTAAGCTGTTCCTGCTGAGATTAGCCTTGTTAGCTGCTAGTTAGCAACCGTTGTTTTACCAGTGGCAGTTTGTACCAAAGCGTGAGCATATGTGCTAGCATTGTTAGCATCCTCTAACACGGATCATTGGAGGCCCTTTGTTTTGAACAGAGTAATACAAGCTTTAGACAGTACATAACTCACCAGTTTTAGGTATGCTTGCTTGATTTTAATGTAGAAGAGAGGGGCGGCAGCTGTTGTAAGTTAGCCTGTAAATATAAATGTACGTGAACGGATTTATCTCCATGAGTGTTCAGCTAGCTGATATGTGTTGGCTGTATTTGCGGTCTGAGCCTGAAGTTGACATTATTGAGGCAAGTGAAAACACAAATGTTAGCATGAGTTAGCTGTATACGCATTGATAACTACTTTGAGATAATTTCGTAATCTAATTGATACACGCTTGAGTTTTCGTCCTTGACTCGAGTATGAAATTTTGTAAAAGACGACGAGTTCGTTTAGGTTGACACGATAGTGGAACCGTAGGTGGTGAAGCAATTAGTGAACATCACTTTAGCTATTGTTAAATGACGAAAACATTACACGTTAAGTGTTGCATTCAAACGGTATTTAGTTTTTTTCCATAAACGTAAGAGATTGATAAATCACTGAGCTCAAAACTACAATAGCAAAGAGGAAACTGTTAGCTAGCCAGACTTAAAATCAATTAACTTTTAACTACTGCAAAGTAGCTATGTATCTTTATAGGAACCCGAATTCATGTTGTATCTGAAGTAAAATAATAATTAAAAAAAGAGTAGAAGCAAACAAAGTTGCAGTTAAAACTTGGGTTAGTTATCCTGGGTTAGCAGATTGGTTTATCACAGTATAGGCTAAAGGATATGCACTGTTTACGTCACCTGACTTTGTATAAAAGACCATGTCTAAATGGAATAGCGAGTCTTTTTGCAATACGTGTGACATTATTTCTACGCTCTTGGGCGTTGGTAGCTTATTTCACTTGCGCTTAAGTTCAATCAGGTTTAATTTTCAAAGCTTTATGTTTGTGTCTTTTCTTTCTAGAGTGGAATATGAAGATGAGGCCATGAGGGATCCTGTGATAACTTAGAAAAACGCCATCGTTGTTGTTTCAACTATTCAAAAGGTGATGAGAGATATTGAATTTCTTGCACAAATATAAGATAAAGTTGTTACCTTCAACTGTCAAAACTTATGGTGAAAGTGCTTTGTAAGAGCAAAAAACTCTTAATCCTTAGTTTGTCCATTTGCATATAGGCCCTAACAAAGTCTGCTATTTTCTGAGTCCAACACTGAGCCTTTAGTATGTGCTCTGTGTCAAGACAAAATTGTTAAGACATTTCAGTCAAATAGCTGCACATTCAGTGTCAATCAATTCATCACTACATGTTTCATGGCAAATGTATTTGTTTCTACCGCAACAGGACAATTCACCAATTTTCAGTTTCCATGACAAATGTACAAGTCTTTCTCTATCACATTAGTAATACCAACATTATAACATGTAACATATTTACAAACAAAGCAGAGAAATATCCTATCCCAGTAGAGAAAAAGTTGCATGTAGACAAATAATCAAGGAGTTGTTCTCTAATGATCTTTTACTAGACACAAAAAATGACTCGCCATTACTATACTAAGAGTTTTCTTAGTTTTTTTTTTTATGTTCACTAGCTAATACGTGCAAAAAACAAAACCACATCTAAGGAGTCTATTATTGTAGTGGCATTTGCTCTTTGAAGTGGCATTATATCAAGTATTTGTTAGTGCAAAGTATTTTATGTACATGATAAAATAGTCAGGTGGTCAGTTAGAGGCTGTTGGGCACAAGATCTAAGCTAGTTGCCCCTGCAGATGGGATCACAAATGGCATCAACTTAAGCAACTAAACAGTCAAAGAAATATTTAAGTAAAGCTGCACACATAGGGTTTTCAGCATTGCCTGTCCCCCCAGTTGGATATCCCTCCCCTCTGCTGAGTTGATATCTGGAGAAACAGCTCATAGAGGAAAAAGCAATAATCCAAATTTAGTATGTACGTGGAATTGTACTAATGGTGATGGATGGTCGTGTTGTAAGTAGTTGTACCCAGATTGTGTTTAGCCCCACCCTGGGACCTGCTACTGCTGGAGGAGCATACTTTGGATCAGCTGGTTCAGGGGACTTTTTTTTTGCATGTTCTTCTCTTGGTAAAACAGAGGGTTTTTTTAACGGTGTGAGCTGGGACCCTTTGTTACAAAATGTGGTTATTAGATTTTGAAATCATGGCCACAGTGTACTATTTTTTTACTTCAATTGCCACAAATGTGTAGATAGTGGCCATGAAACAGTTGCCATTAATCTGCACATGGGTTATGTGGGTGTTGAACCCCAATATCTGATAGTCATTTGTCAAACTATGGAAGTCAGCTAAATATTGGCAAAATGCCCTGCATTTACACACTCTACATTTTCACAACTGCTCATATTCACACAATAGTCAAACAAAGATGAATGGCATAATCCAACCATATCTCAATGTATAAAAGAGGGAATGGAAAAATTCATGAATAAAACAAACTTTTGGGTCAATTTAAATGTGTTTGGGGTGTGTATGTTGTTCAGGTCATGTTTTTTCTGTTTTACGACTAATTTTGGGGCACATGGGTAGTTCTGATTATACACAAACATCATGAAGTGAAGGAACAAAGCAGGACAAATGTGAGGGAGGCGTGTGTGTTTTGGACATAGCAAGTGGCATCAGGTGCACCGATGCCTGAGTGAAAACATGGATTTCTTTTGCAAACTATTTGCAAAGCTTTTCAATTCAATCCTACTCTTAAATTCCAAATATGTAATTAAAACTATTATTTCTTGCATGAAAAATGATTAAATTTCCAAGTGTCATGTGGTAAAAATTTACTCCACTGTGTTTTGGTAGGAAGAGGGGAAAAAGAGATGAGAGGGAGCAATTAAGAAAACTCCTTTTATGTAAAGATAGTATTTTGGAGAACTAACTCCAACTTTGGACAACTTAGTAGGATGTCCCCTGTCCCTTAAAGCCTCATTCATGCTGACTTGTGTCCATGAAAGGACATTTTATGAGACTTGGGTGTTTCACCGGTTTGGGTAATGTTGCAGTGTTTGGTTTGCCACTGTCATTTCCTGTCACTGTTTTGCATTTGTTACGCTCAGCAGAGATAGTGAGGATGTGAGATGTCCCACTCACTAATTTATTTAGCCGCGCATTGTTTGTTATATTCATCTGTTGTTTTCCAGATGTGTAGTCACTTGTACCTATATGCAGAGATAGTAAAGATACAGGATGTCTCACTCACTATGTACTCAACAGTGTTCCCAATGTGTGCAAATATCTATTTCTTTTCCTCATAGCATTTCAAGGAGAAGAGTGATTGGTACCCCACAGTTGGTGATGTCCCGGGTTCCCACCCCTCCTCCTCCTGGGGAGATGTCAAGTGGACCTGTGGCAGAGAGCTGGTGTTACACACAGGTCAGTTCATTGCTTTGCCATGGCCATTGAGTCCTGTTGTACAGAGTGATAAAATTAATCATCAGGGGTGTTAATCTGTTCATCACAAGATGATCTGCTCTGATTTGAACACTTGGTTTCACATCCTGCCTTACAGTCCGTGACAACATGTCATGATTGACATGGTTTCCTCAGCAGACACTTGGACTTGCCTTTTCAGTTGTTTCTGTATCACTGTAATAATTCATAAATCTTCAATTGTTTCTGCTACATAATATGACTGTGATTAAGAACAGTGGTGTGATGGTCATTTGTGTTTTCTCTCCTTTTCCCAGGTTAAAGTTGTGAAGTTTTCCTACATGTGGACCATAAACAATTTTAGCTTTTGCAGAGAGGAAATGGGGGAGGTACTGAAGAGCTCAACCTTCTCCTCTGGCCCTAATGACAAGATGAAATGGTTTGTACCTCAGCTAAACCTATCACTGCAATTCATTAACATGCAAGGTCTCTGTAGGATTTAATACCTTTAAGAGTGTGTAAGGAATTACAGCCTTTGGCATTTATGAATGCCCCAAACTGCTTTGGATTCTTATTTTCTTAATTTGTTAGATTTTTCCATTTTCTTTTAGGTTCATAACTGTGGTTCTCCAACAAAGAAAAACATGTGAACCAACAGTAGTTTGTGATATAACTGCTCCATTGTTTATCTGTTTACCTTCCAGGTGTCTGCGAGTTAATCCAAAGGGACTTGATGATGAAAGCAAAGATTACTTGTCATTGTATTTACTTCTTGTTAGCTGTCCAAAAAGTGAAGTCAGAGCAAAATTCAAGTTTTCTTTGTTGAATGCTAAAAGAGAGGAGACAAAAGCAATGGGTGGGTACCAGATTTATTAACATTTAACAAAAAATTGAGTAATATCAATATTTTACTGTCCTCCACTTTAATAATTTGTGTAATTTTACTTGCAAAGAAAAAGAATGTATTAGTAAAACAAACATTTTCTTTTACTCCTAACAGAAAGCCAAAGAGCATATAGATTTGTCCAAGGCAAAGACTGGGGCTTCAAAAAATTTATAAGGCGGGATTTTCTTCTTGATGAAGCCAATGGACTCTTACCTGATGACAAGCTCACCCTATTCTGTGAGGTAATCCGAATAGTTTCACTTTTCCTCCTTGATAATACCACATCGTGTCACATCATGGTAGGATTTGAATCAACCGCCTTTCAAGCCTTATCAGTATACACCCAGGTATCAAGTGCCAAAAGTGCAATTCATTGTTAATGTACAGTTGAAAATTACTTAAAACGACACTTACCTTAATACCCAAATGTTTACACAGATGTTTGATACTTGAAATAACTTGAAATGAGGTTTCAACTGTAATAGCTGTCTCCAAAGATTTCCTTTAACTTGCATATAAAGTATTGCTTTGAATGCAGTGTGACTAAATTCTCTTGTCCAATAAAGCCTCAGAGAGACAACACTTCCAAAATATTCTCCACTTTTTTGGTAATTGCCAATGTCACAAATAAATTACATTCAGATGGCTAATAAATGCATTAGCGAAGTAAAACGCTTTGGGGTTGAATGGGTTGTGCTTTTGCTAACAAGATTTTTCTCACTAAAGACCCCTAAGGCTTTAGGTGATAATTCAACAAATTTGAGTGTTACTTTGCTTAGAGAAATATTTACAGTTGAGATGTGGAGCCTTGGTCAACCTGCTTTCATATTTCTTCTTAATAACACTTCTCGTTTACAGGTAAGCGTTGTTCAGGACTCTGTGAACATTTCTGGTCAGTCCAACATGAACATGCTAAAGGTACCAGAGTGTCAACTTTCTGATGATCTGGGGAACCTGTGGGAGTGTTCACGCTTCACAGACTGCAGTCTCTATGTGGGAGGTCAGGAGTTCAAAGCACACAAATCCATTCTTGCAGGTAAGGCCGTCCAGGTCCTTCAGTTTCAGCTTGTCTAAACTGGATAAAAGCACCAAAATGTCTTCAGCAAAACATGCCCTTAGCTGCTCTTAAGGGCTGCAAGTGGAACGCCTTAAGCACCAAAGGCTTTGTAATCCAGGCTTGATTTTTGCTGGCTGTAAGTGCAGTGGGTGTTCATCCACTACTTCTCCTTGGCCCTGCTTGACCCAAATGACTAAAGGATCCAAAAGCTAGGGAGGTTGTCTATCCTCAGCATGTCTTGTTCAGATATTTTGGCAGCAGCATGGGTCATGAATAAAAAAAACTAACATAGTAGCATCAACACACATTATGATTTTAGTTCAAAACTGAATTTTTTAATATATTTTGTGCTACTGTGCTAAGTATGGTCATCATATTAAAGGGTTTTTATTTTTTCCTCAACAGCAAGGTCACCTGTCTTTAATGCAATGTTTGAACATGAAATGGAGGAGAGTAAAAAGGTAAGAATGTTTGTTTACATCTGCCTCTTGTCATCTGCCATGTTGCCTTTTTGTCCATGGTGTTGCAGTGACTACCATAACGTGTCTCTGTATTTCCTCCTTTGTTTTAATACTTCTTAATACTATCTCAAAATGTTTTCATGTTGAATAATACATATTTTGGGGGTTGTCATATTTAAATCAGTTATACAAGAATCTCTGTCCATCTCTTTAAGAACCGTGTTGACATCAGTGATGTAGACCCAGAAGTCTTCAAGGAAATGATGGGCTTCATATATACAGGAAAGGCCCCTAACCTAGAGAAGATGGCAGACAACTTGCTGGCAGCTGCAGATAAAGTGAGTACAAAAGAAAGAAACAATCATCTTCAGTGTTTTAAAGCCGTTGCATTGGCTGGTCTATTTCTGTCTATAGTTGTTATTGATTTACATCTTACCATTATGCATCAGTGTGAGTAATGTCTCAACGTCTTTGTAAAGTTACAAATACCGTGTCAAACAATACTAGAGACAAATGTATTGATTCATTGGGTTTTCTTTGATCTTTACCCATGGCATGTACATATTTTATAGCCCAATTTACTGGTCATAAGGTAATATTTATTATTCAGTTGGGAATCTGTGGTTGTGGTTTATAGGGGCAACTATGTAATGAAGTCTTCCTAACCAATAACATTGCTATTGGCAAACTGCTTCTGACCAAGGAGCATGGTCTCTATTGGGGATGACATGAGAAAAATATGTCAGGATGTTGTTATGGCAGGATCTGGATTATTTCAGTTTTTCAGACTCTTTTGACCTGCAGCCATCTTTAACCCCAAATGTTTCTTATCTTGTATTATAACTTATTTTTAAGCCTGTGTTTTGTTTTGTTTTTCCTCACCATTTCATATCTTTAACTTAGTCTTGTGTCCTTTAATGTAGTTTTTGAACTCTCACATCTCCACATCCTGATAAAAACATTGATTGAAAGATGTCAGCTGTAAGAGTTGAGTTTTTGTTGAATGCACAGAGCTTTAGCTTTGTACAAGTGGCCTTTTGGCAGTTCAAATGTAGGTTTGTAAATAAAGAAAAAAAGAAAAATTAAAAATACCTGTACTGTTTCTGCATAGTGCAGAGTAGCATCTTGATATTGGGGTATATGTACAATTAAGATGCTACTTTTGCAGATCTCAGATCTCTGTACTTAAAGATGTGGTTGACATAATGTTAGATGCATTTGCTCGTTTTGTGTCGGATTCTGTGCAAAGCAATGGATTACTCCACCGTGTACTACATACTGCTTCACCTTTGGAGCAACAAGGTTTATATTTTCTGTATTCTACAATTCCAAAATTTCATTTAGCAGAGGCTTTATATGTTTTTTTCCTAACTGGTTTGGAAACGGATTTAAAATTCATTCTAGTTCTTGATGAAAATACATGACAACATGATATACCCACCTCAGTGTTTTTCAAGAGGTAAATCTTGTAATTCTTTGTATTTTTCTGTTTTAGAATTGTTTTAAAACTCACAGGTAGATATTTGTTGGACTTTGTTTGTTGCACCTCATATCTGATGGAGTTGCTCTCATTAAACTTTCATCAATAGTTGGGTCAAAACCTTAAACCAAAGCATCAGCAAGTTGTAACAGCTGTTTTATTGTTTGTATTTGTTTTATTTTCAACCCCCACCAGTATGCTCTTGAGCGTTTAAAGGTCATGTGTGAAGAGGCACTTTGCAACAGCCTTTCAGTGGAGAATGTGGCAGACACCCTCATCCTAGCAGACTTGCACAGTGCTGAGCAGCTCAAAGCACAAGCCATAGATTTTATCAACAGGCAAGTATCGCAAGGAAAAAAAAAAAAAAACCTCTGGTGATAAATTCCAGCTGCCATTTCTGTTTACCAGCCCTGAATGCTTACCTTTTTATCTCCTTGCCATAGGTGCAGTGTCCTGAGACAGCTGGGCTGTAAAGATGGAAAGAACTGGAATAGCAAGTATGTAATTAGCTGATACGTGTGACACAAGATTAATAACACACTGCTATCTCTTCCCCCAACCAGATGCATTAGAATTCATTGTTTTAGCTCAGGCAGACAGAGTGCTATTTGCCTTTTCAGTTTTAAGCCCCATATCTTTGTATCCAAGTTATTAATAGACTCATACCTGGATGGAACCTGGGAGTGGAGTATTTGTTGAATTTAAAAAGCAGGGAGTGGCCACTTTTGAAAGTCCCTATAGATGATTTAGTGAGATACCGGTGGGCACCTTGAAATACTTAAACTGTTGAAACTTATTTGTGTTTACACTGAAAATGTGAACAAGTTCTCACACAATAATTCTAACCTGTGGACAGACTGCAGTAATGGCCCTTTTCAAATTTATGATACAATTGGCAAATTAAGTCCCCCTTCTTTGCTTTGTCATTACAATCTCATTTATGTTTATTGGTTTTTAATGTGCACATTCTTATGTCTTGAGTGTAACTTCATTTTGACTATGCTTACAGTCATGCTACAGACATAATGGAAACTGCAGGCTGGAAGTCAATGATCCAGTCCCATCCTCACTTGGTAGCTGAAGCTTTCCGTGCCCTGGCTTCAGCGCAGTGCCCACCCTTTGGTCTTCCCAGGAAACGTCTAAAACAGTCCTGACTGCTTGACTGTGCCCCAGGAATTTGCTGGAGGTATGAAGCATGGGTTTACAAAGGAAGGACTAGTGAGGGTACCATTCTTTATTTCAACCAAAACTGAACACACTTGAATAAAGAAAAGGAAGAGTGGAGCTTTCTGGCCAGGTATGTGGGGAGGCTGGCACGTGGACGACAGACATCAGCGGATTGGGGGAAAAAATGGTAAAAGTGGTGTTGCTTGCTTGCTTTGCTGCCCTGCCCTAACTGAATTTTTCAGCATGGGTAGCAAGTCAAGTTGTCTGCTACTGTTTTTCCCTGTATTTTAAAAATGGCCTTAATATATCTGCCATTGCTCTGGAGCTGCTCTAGAGTACTTTGTCTATTTTACTCTGTGCCTGCCTTGTCACAAAGACCAGGCCACCTCCAGGTTGCACTAGTTCCCATGAATAGTCGTTTTGATATGGAGTTCTTTAGGAACGTAACAAAGGTTTAACTCAATGGGAAATATTATATATTTGTAATGTTTAGCCCATTTTGTGACTAGACATTAAAAGCATGAACACTTTCAGTGCAAGGTCAGTTCTTTACACTTTTTAAAAGATGAGTATGCCCCATATTGATGGCACCATTTCTATGTAAATGACAGTTTACAGCAACTATCTTCAAAAGACCGGTGTACAAGAGACTGTTCTATTGCGTATTTGTGGGAAAATTGTATTCTGCCATTATGAAGACCCAGTGTCAATTGTTATAAAACATGTAAGGTGGAAAAGTGTCAATACTTTTGCCCTAATATCTAAAACATTGGAAAGTTATGGAAGTATTTAGTCTCCCATTTGAATGACATATTCCAGATCATACATCTGTGAACCGTTTTAGATGCAATTTTGACTCCTGTCCTTTAGTATTGCCAAGTTACAAATATTATATATTCTCAGTAATATTGTGGTTAACAAAAGTGGAGAAGAGACTAATGCATGGCCATGTTATTGTCACAGAAAGTGTCCAGGTACCAATTTTGTGTTAAACAATTTGTTTTCTGCAATTATCTGACAGATTTGTGCAGAATGAAAATGAATCGAGTATGTGCAAAAAAATTCCTCTCACATGCTTGGATATTTGTAGGATGCTGAGCATCTTTTCCACTGGCAATGTTATCTGTGTTCGACTGGGGGGTTGTCATGTTATTTAGTCTGTCTCGTATTTAGTGTGGTGTGACCAACACTTCAGATGGTTTTGTAAATTAAAAGAGAAGTAGTAATCATTTTTACATGATATTACTTGTCATTCAGCGTGTTTGTTTGGAAGCAAAAAATGAAGTTATTGTCTGCAAGAATGCCTGCATTAACCCATTAAACAATTTTTCAGCAGTCTGATGCAGTCTTTATTCATTCATGTCCACACTGATTCCATGGGTCAAACTAAAGGAAGCACAATATCATCTGCAGGTTATCGGATTCAGACGATTTTGACTTAAAAATGAACTCTTGGTCATCAGTTGATACACTGATATCTGCTGATAAAACATAACCGGCTGCTGCTTATTTGATAAAATGTCTGACCTCAACGCCAAGAGACATGCACAGTGCAACATGTTCCCTGTGAACTCTTATCAATTGTGAAATTGGCCAATTTTTACCCTGGTTGTGGGTATTGTTAAATTGTTGAATATGCAGTGGTTTTCCTTAATGCACGGATTAAACCCAGCTCTACATACCCCATGCACGTCTGGCATAGAAAATCACCCACTTTTCCACTCCCTCACAGTCACAAGGGTGTGTTTAGGAACTGAAGGATGGTGCTATTCAATTTTACGTGAATCTGTACTCAGTTCTACTTACAGAATTCGATGGGTACCTATGAAAGTACCAAATTTGGTACCCATCTCTACATTTGTTGAGGTGAAAGAGAACATTTTTACTGCATGTCTAACCTCTCCAGCTCTCAGCAGTTCAGAGATACAAAAACAAACAATTTACCATTGATGTGAATATTTATTGCTGGACTAAATTACTTCACATGAATGAATTTTTAATCATTTTGACACTTTTTGACACTTTTTGAAAAACGTCATGAAGGATGATTTTTTTTTTGAGAAGTAACAGAGACAAGTTCCCCAAATATATTTTTGATTAGAATTAAGTGTTGGAAAAAAGGTAAGCAGCTAAAAAAGCGTTCCTTTTTTTTTAGTGTCTCATAAGTAACATCATCATTGAGTGTCAGGGAGTGTCAACATGCTAACGTTCCTCTTATTTTCCCAAAGATCCAAATCCGTGCAGCAGCCAACCCTTGTGAGCCTGATGTCTTTGGAGTGGGTGCCTCACTCTGATCAGATAAGAGTAATGGAAGCGAACAAAAGTCCCCCTGTCACTGATGGTCACAGCAAATGGATGTGCTCCCTAAGGTGTACTGCTGGTATCATCCATGCCTGTGGACACAGATTTATTGCCCATTAAAAAAAAGTATCCTGAAGTGTAACTCTTGAAAAGATGCGTTTATCCCATTGTGAAGTGGTAGGAGTAATCAAACAGAATGACAGATTTTGAGCCTAAACTAAAAGATTAAACCTAACACAATGTGACAATACACCAAAGTTCAAGTTTAAATGAGTTTAATGCCATAAAAAAATGTACAGTCTATTTTTAACAAAATGAACCCCCAATGAAATCAAGCAAGTTAGGATGCTTAACTGTACAAACCACTTAGCTCTTTCTATTTACAGACATTTTTTATCCAAATTTATCAAGCTGGAAAACAAAATGGGTATAATCTGCAAACAATCTATCACTATCCATGAGACATTTATGTACATGATACCGCTCAACACACACCAAAATTAAAGTACATTTTACTTATTGATATATTTCTCTGGAAAGGAAAAATAATTTAATGTTGTTTACTCTGGAGCCATTAGAAAAAATAACCAAGTATTAGAGCTACACATTAATACACAGTATTTGCACAAAGGAGGAGAACTAAAATCTAGATTACCTTTGAGTAATTTTTCTATCATACACTTTTCATTTTTATAATGTGATGATCATTTACAGCTGATCAGGAAAGACATGGTACAGAAAATAAGGGTGCAATGACACAAAATACTGATTTGTCATAGTTTTTTTAAAATAGAAGAAACGTACAGTACATGAAACCACTTTTCTGTCTCAGTGTTTTCCTTTGATACTTGAAATTAAAACTGTTTATACTGAAGTCAAAGCTTGCCGAACCATTTTCTGCAAGTCTCGATTATTTTTATCCACTTTCCCACTGTCACTTTACTCTAGCCTGCTCCAGAATCTGGCGATGCAATTTATATAATTAACGTGCCACTTCTCATCAGTGTGGCTGACCTACGCAGTAGTTTCAACCTTTTTTCTCTTTTTTTCACCTGTTTTTTCTTTATTTCCATTTTCTTTTTTCTTTATGTTTGCTCCACTTTTGGTTCCTTCACTATTGGTCTTAGCTAAATGAAATTTCCCAAGCTAATTAAAGCCTATTTGAGACAGGTAATGTCAGTGCCGGTGGCAGGACCATGACAAAGTGCTGATAATTGTCTGCCAGACTCACTAAATCCACCTGTCCCGCAATTATCGCTTCCTCCCCACCTCTCCTGACACATTAATCCACTGTGGTGCCGCTCAGCAGTCTAATGCCTCAAAGTGCATCCAGCAAACACAGATGTTGGGTTTCATACTAGTTAAGCTTACATTTCTTACAGTGATAGCAGCAAATAACCAGCACAAAAGACAAAGACAGCAGATAGGTCACACGCAAAAATGAGCCCCTACTGCACATGGGTGTATGTAATAATGCATGATTAAGCTCTCAACTTGACTTTGGATTAAATTGCATCAATTTAATTTGTCATGTGTATAATCTATCAGTTCATGTCATGTACATCCCATTAAGATTTAACACATTATTTTGTTCTTGTCAGTGTAACGCTTGTAATTTATCAATGTGCTTTAGGTCATTTTACACCCCAGTGGACAACTATTCCAATGTCATTACTGATTTTTTTTTTGAAGTCCAGGTCTGTTTTTATTTTCTATACAAAATGTTCAAATTTAAACCTAGTTCTGAGTCATAATTGAAATGAAGTGAAGGAAATGTTTCACAACCTTAGCTTTAATTTAGATTCTGTTGGAAACCAGGTATGCTCTTCCAACTGGGAGACGTCTTGCCTATGGTGTAGCCTTGAAGAAAACATCTGGACAGCACTCTAATTACACAAGTGTTTTAAGGAGAACATGTGCTGTTGTGATGTGGAGGAGTCATCCAGGGTTGGCAACAATCTCTGTATCCAGAGTCAACCCTAAAAGCCAAGTCCCTGGATACCTCACTGTCCCATGTGGATTAATCAATACATTTGGAGTATTTTCAAAAGTTGTATTCCACTGTATTCAAGTCTCCTTAGAGTATGTTGGGTATTTGTGTATTTTTGGACAAAGAGTTTAAAGGTTGACATTTACATGACTGAAACTAAAAGTTAATTTTCACTAACAACAGCTAGATCATCCTGTGGAGGAGTAAGGTGTGTCACTATGGTAGTTGTAGTCAGGACACACTTTCTGCACCAGTTTGTAGTCTACACTGTAAAAAGCTATATAGATGCATATGACTTTGAAGGGTTTTGAGCACAGCCAGGACACATGACTCTGCGTCTGCTCTTGGTAGCACACCTTCGATGGGTCAAAGTTACACAGTGCAGTCTTCTTGTTGCGGTCCGTCTTCTCGTATTCAATGCGACAGTTGAATGATTTGGTGTCTTTAGTCTCTAGTGTGGACTGCTGCGCAATCTCAAACTCGACCACCTTGGACGGCGGTACCAGGCTGACTGATACATTCCCTAGGCCAGTGGAGTTGTGGCGAAAGTAAACGCTAAAAGTTCCATTTCCGTGGTCCACGATCTTCCCTGTAATCAGCAGGTTAAGTTTTACAGTCTTGATGTTGGAGTGAAAATCCCCCCACCCGAACATCTTCTTAAACTTGCCAGTCTTGACGATGGGTCTGCGTTTAGTTCTGGCCTGTGCACTCTGAACATCTGTCTGGTTAGATAACCAGTCCCAAAAGTCCTCCATATTCTGTAAATATGTAATTTCCCTCATGTTGCTTTTGAACCCAGGGGAGCCTCTGGCGAACAAACGCAGGGGATTGAGGATTCGTGGACTGGCCCCCATGGGAGATATCTTCTTAGCATTATCACTGTCTCCCCACTCAATTAGCTCAGTGGCTCCTCCATGTGCTTTTCTGCATGCGACCTTTAAAGAAAGCAGAGGAGAGATGGACAGAAAACCGTCAGTGACATACAACCTTTGGTTAAACACAAGTGGTCATTATTGAAATAATTAGATTAATTACATTTGACAATTGTCAGTGAAGAGTGTCTGGCTGGTGTAAGTGCAATAATTAATTATGACTAATAAATTATTGCAATGTGTTCCATCTGCTTTTTTCAGCTTCTTGAAATAAGCACAAACTACAGCAATGCAGTGATGGTCTGTAAAACCCTCATGAACTGGTCACCTAATGGACAATTTTATACATTCAATACTGATCAACAGCTCCTGTCACAGTTGTGCTATAAAGAAAGCAATATGGAAAACACTGTAGAGAAAGAGGAACAGTTTCTGACTGTAAGCAGACTGCAGATGGAGTGTTTTATCCTAAGAAAAAAAATACAATTCGGTGAAAATTAAGGAAAGGATTGGCACGTGACTCATTTTCACAGGAAAAAGCCACATGTCTCACAAAGATTTATTGAACTTGGCATATCAGTTATCTGGTCTCCTGCTCACAATGACTAAGAAGCACATGTAGAAATTAAAGTATGTGTTTACTTGAACTATATCGTTGTTCAGCTACACAAACCGTTCATGTTCAAAAGAAACATGAACATGAAACATTTTTAACAGGCTGTCAATAGGAGGGAATAAATTTGCAGGCTAGGGTCACCAGAGCTGATAGGCTGGCTCTGTTTTCAGTCTTTGAAATCAACTATTGACTTTTAGCAGTACGGAGTGCAAAAGTATTACTGTATTTTCTAGTCTTATCAGAAAATTAACTCTTAAGACCAACAAATTGCTTGATTTTTAACTGTCTTGGAATATTTGAACTCATTTCTATCTAATCCTGTATTTCTTCTCAAGTATTGACCTCAACTTTACTCTTTACCGCTTGTTCTGACTATGATTAAGTACAAGGTGTAAAATTTTCTCAATTTTTTTTTTTTCCTCTTCTAGGTAAGACATTCCCAATATATTCACATGTAGTTAACAACTACTTTTGTAATATATGGTATGATAGACTTCATCTACATGAAAGTATACCTCTTTTTGAGTTGAAAAAAGCCGAAATTTTGAATCTTTTTTCACTAAGGTGATTATCAGAGGTACATGTTGATGTATTGTAACAGACAGGAATATGTCAAAGTGCTGGTAGGATAATGTTTTGAAATCATTTCAATTTCTTTAATGGCAGCAAGATGTAAAATGTTTTTTTTTTATAATACACATACACATAATTACACAAAAAATAGTCACAACTAATTTTACATGCAAATAGCACGGAACCATCCATGTATTTTAAAGCAATTCTATGAAAGAAAATCAAGTTTTGACAAAAAACTTTGAAATTGGGTCATATTGATCCTAAGACAACAGGAAGGTTGCTAGCAAGCCTATGCAGTGTTGTTGAGACATATCATCAGAGCAGTCAGAAATTAAGATGATATATAAAATGGGCAAAGGTGATAAAAGGATTTTGGATGAAGACAGATCTATTGGTCATCATATTTTTCCAAAGAACCAGCCTCTTTACAGTCACACTTGAATAGCGTCAACATGGGATGACTCGACAGATAGAAACAATGAAAAAGTGTTTCCAATGTGAGCTGATTTCATATCAGCAGTTCCATTCCTAAATGTGCAGTGCAATACGATCTTCAGCCTGTAATGTTCCCCAACAAAGCTTCTGCAGTAAAGTGTGAGCCAAGTGCTGATCCAGATGCACCGTTGAACTGTGATCTGCTCTCGTACCTCAAAGCCTTTTAGCTCAAGGAGTGATTCCTGGTCCACTTCAGATAAAGTTAATGATTCAGGGCAATAAGCTTAGCTAGTTTTAATAGTAATTAGTAATGCCGGCTTTCCTCAGGCCTGGTTACCAGGATCACTGAGAAAAGCAGATGTTGAAAGCACAGAGCAGTGGCTGTTTGAATTCTCTCTGAACTGCTGCACAGTATTTCCAGATTAATTATTATTTTGCCTGGAGCTTAACGAGGCACATGTGAACAAGGCCAACAAACTAGGTCTGGCTGATTCAGTTTATTCTGTTACAGTAATATCTTGGTGAACTTGCAATTTGACATGCAAAAATTGCTGCATTCATCGTGCTTTTTGCAGCTGAGGATCTCATAATTGAGATATAACAACTGAGAAAATCTCTAATGTGTAGCTGTATATAGTTACCCAGCAATTGAGATATATTATGTGAAATCCATGATTCTTTTTCACAAACAGTGCCCCATCCAGAAGCTATCATCACATTTAACTGAGCCAAATGAACAAAGTAATGCTGTTATGTTTTACGTGTAGCTCATCGCAGCTCCATCAGTTTAACAAACTCACTCCTGTGGCAGTATTTCTTAACTGATCCTGCCACTTAGTAATACCTATTTGAGCGCAGCTGTTAATTTGATTGGACTCTTGTAACACCACAATAGCTAGAAAAACTGAATGTAAAATCTGCGGGACTGCAGGCTCCCAACAGGATCATTTCATCTCTGCTGTGAACAAAGAATACATAGCACGCCTCTTTCCTCCATCCCGAGCTGTTATATCCGTTACACATTAGTTGTCATGCTGCACAGCTTCAGAGGTGAAACCAAATTTTGTATTTCAGTGTAAGTCTCAGGTGAGCTTTGTATAGGATGATTATAATGGAAATGAGAGAAGAGTTTAAGTATGATGAGCAACTGGGAAATTGCTGTGACAACAAGGGGATCAGCAGAGGGATATCTAATACTTAAATGCCCCAAGAGAGATGAAGCACTGGGAACTTGAAAGCTTGCACTGACACAGGCTTTGGTTTATTCCTCTCTCTGTCTCTCTACACATGCTAAGCAACAACACGCACTCAAACACACACACACACACACACACACATACACACACACACGGAGACTAATACTCCTCATTTGTACAGGCAGAAGTGGTGTCTCTTTAAAACAGACTAAGAAAGCCAAGTTTCTGTACAACAAGACGCTGGAAAAGGAGGCAAGGTCTAATGAAGGAGAATCTACAAAAGCTTAATTAAGATTTCTTAATCTGTGCTTCTATGCTAGAGGCATTACGGGGCAACTTGAAACAAGACATTATTATGATAATAACTGCAGCATTACAGAGTGGAAAACACCAGACCTCATTTCACAATCGTAAGGAGTAGAGTGGGGAAGGCTTGGAAAAAGAAGCTGACATAATAAAAGTGGTTCAGCTATTAATGTCTTAACAGCATGATACACCAGCACAACAAAAACATAGTCTGTATAATGGAACATTTTTAAGACAATTTTGGGCTGTTTACGGCTCATGTTTCCACTCAATATTCAGCATCTTTAAGTGCCGTATCTAAAACACATTCCACTACACTCATGCTTTGTAAACAGTCTAAACACAATGACACTGAGGCAGCTTTAACCCCAAAACTGTGAAATGTAACAGCATTTTGAGTGAAAAATGAACCATTTTTATCACCATAAAAAGTGACCAACGACCAGGCAGAAAAGTGCAAGTGTTGAGCCGAATGCAACCCTTTTTTCCTCACCATCACCAAAGAAATTCTCCATCTGATGTCAGTACTGAAAGCTTAGTTTGCTTGCTTGAAGAAATATTGAGTTTGATGTAAGTCATAATAGAAATGTTAATAGTAATAATGTAAGTTCAAGAGAGTTGTATAGTAAACAGCCCATTATAACCACTGATATGATCAAATTCAAACCAGTAAAATCAGCAATTAATCAGTATGTTGTGTGGAACTATTGACTCATTAAAAATATTCACACACTTTTTCTACATTTCTTTATGTTGCATTCCAAATTGAAATCATTCAATAAATAGATTTTTTTTTTTCCTCCCTCAAAATTTTACACAACACCCCATAAAGACAATGTGAAAAAACCCACAGTCATCACAGCCTTGACTCAATACCTTTTTGATGCACCTTTTATAACAATTACAGTCTCAAATCTTTTCGGATATGATGCCACAAGCTTGGCATGCATATTTTTTTTGGCAGTTTTGCCCATTACCCTTTGCAGCACCACTCAGGCTCCTTCAAGTTAGACGGGGAATATCAGTGCACAGTCTTCTTCAGATCTCTCCAGAGATATTTGATCGGATTCAAGCCCTGGTTCTGGCTGGGCCACTCAAGAACCTTCACAGAGTTTTGCTGAAGCCACTCCTTTGATATTATGGCTGTGTGCTTAGGGAAGTTTGAAAAGAAAAAAGCCTCCAAGGAGTTTTTCATGTCATTGCTTAGTGTTGTTTGTTGAATTTTGAGGGGAAAAAATGAAAATTTCTATTCTAGAATGAGGCCGTAACAAAATGTGGAAAAAGTGAAGTCCTTCAAATACTTCCCGGATTCACTGTAAGCTGTTGTGCATTAAAGGTAGAATCTGCAGGATTTTCCTTCAGAATAAAATGTCAACTTTTACAGGTACAATCCTGCTCAGACGTCATTAGTGTCTGTTTCTGCCTCAAGCCCTTCCTCTGCCTGTGTGTTGATGTTTTGGTTGACTCAGCACGTTTCTTAGGCAAAGAGTAGCCGTGGTGACCAGCCAATCACATTACGACCAGTGCGCACCTAACTTTGTGTGTTGATGATAGTGGGAGGGAGAAGCTACTCAGAGCAGTTACGATAGCAGCCATGATGCAGAGAAAAAATGATACAATATTTGCAGGATACCTCATTTACCTGCAGGACGTCAGGTGTATGGCTCTTGAGTTTCTCCCATGTGGTGCTGCGGGTGCTCGCGGGGCTGTTTGTACAGTTGGTATGTTGTGCGGTATGTTCTCAGTACAACTGTTAGCCATGCTATTAGCTACGATCAGACGAAGTGGGCATGTGCTACCACTGGCACCGATAGGAGCCCAGTTTGAATGTTTTGTGTACAAACAATGAAATGAAAGTCAACAAAAAATCCAGCAGATGATGCCTTTAAGAGGGTCCCAATCATCCTGTTCTGACCTGGTTTGTTTTGACAACATCAACACACACACTGTTCCTGACATTTCACCTCATTTGTGAACTTGGTTTGATGCATAATAGTCATAATTCCCAGGGTGTAGAGCATGGATGAGCCACACTCTGGGTGAGGATCAGTCTTGACATTTATCAGTAATAAACATTGCAGAGCTTACTGCCTGCTTGTCCCATTGGTAGACATATTTTTTAAAAGGCTTGACATAAAGGTAATAGCTAAGATGACCAGAAATAGCCTCTAGAAAGTTATTAAGAAGACAGAGACATCTGGCTTTTGGATCCTCTAAAGAGATACTGTCAAAGTGAGTTTGCAGTTAGCAGCTGGTGACCATTGTCCTCAGCTATGATGGATTTTGAGCTTCAGGCACGGCTCACGAGTCGCTTTGATCGTGGTGATGGAATCCCTTCCTGCGTTACAGCATTTGCGTCAGCCTCATTAGTGAGTTCCCTGTATCAGTAAGCTAAAATAATCTGTTTTTAAGATTTCTAGAGTTGATTATTTTCCTCCTGCACATAAGGTTGGAGTATGGGTCTGTGAAAATTGGTTCCAGGCGTCTCCCTCACAATAAACAAAATGGACAATTAGCCTGCTCATCAGTGCAAGCAGAGCAGTTCTAAAGATGCACTCTACTGTTCTTCATGGATTTATCTGTGCAAATTGACCCCACTTTGGTGGTTCAATTCATTTCTCTGCTAATTTTCTGTAACTTGAAGCTTCATTAACTTGATGCACTTGTGCGTACTAAAAATCTGGACATCTCATGGAAATTACACAGGCTTGACCACTGTCTGTTTCCTAGCTTTATTGCAACACCATATTAGAGCAGCTCAGCTGGTGTGGTTGGCTTAAGACCACCAAATGTCGCAGAGCAAGACTGACGGTAGCTTCCTGCTATCAAGCATTCAACATGACAAGTGGCTTCACTCACATCAAAAACAGTCTTACTCTGCAATCCATTTCCTTGAATCCTTCCTCAGCCATCTTCCTCCTGATGTTACGGGGTATATCATTTCTAATGATTCGCACCCTGAACCAGTTCCAGGAGAGAAGGCCCTCAAGGTGTTTAAGCAGCCCAGAGCAAGAGTCTACACTCTGCTGAAAAATAGATTGGTGCTCTGATCGCTGGAACAGCCTCACGCTCCAGAGCCATCACTTTTAATCAGAGCCCGTCCAGGGAAACACATGGCAGGTGCTTCACAATGTGCTGGATCGCAACAGAAAATCCACACAAGGGGCCCCTTACCAATCACAGACAGCTATGGCGTGTGTGTGTGTGTGTGTATGTGTGTTTGTGTGTGTGTGTGTGTGTGTGTGTGTGTGTAGCATATCTATTCCACTTCAGTATAATCCTCTGGGCCATTACCACCTGACCTCGGTGAGAATGAGACAGACAACAGCGGCTAATATTGTAACTATCCTACTGAAAGCATCAAAGATTCAGTATTGAATCTGTGGTGTAATTTATCATCTATATACTTTGAAGACTTTGTTATAATACTGGGGGCTTCCAGTGCCCTATGCTTTGTCCAACTGGTGTTTAGTGTGGCAGATTCTTGTATAGGTGTACTGTATATGTTAAAAAAAAACATCACTTTTAATCAGTACTTCCATAAAACTTGTCATGTGGAAAACTTTGTAGGTTTACACCAAGCAAAACTCTGGTTAAAAAACAAAAATGGAGCCTTAACAGAAGTGCTATAAACTTCAATTCTTCAAGGGTTTGCTTTGAGGTGTCTGCAGAGGCACCAAAAATGAAAAAAAAAATCACCAAGCCAAAAAAGAAGCTTTCTAAATCAAAAGTGAATCTGTTCACATGCTGTCTAAAAGAATCTGCTGGGTCCAAATAGCTCTTTTCTCTATCTGCACACACTGTACAGGAGGTGAATTATTTCAAATGTTATGTTGAAAGTGATTAAGCGTATGTGTTTTGCCCATGTAAGGGCATGGCTGACTTCACTGGCAAGCGGGCACACACTAGTTGTCTGCAAAGATGCTAAAAACTCACTTCTTTGCCTCATCCAAACTCAGATGGAGGTAGATTTAGTTCCCCCATTCAGTCAAACAAATGGATGACGTCTCAGTCACTACACCTATTTATTATACATTCTATAATTTACACCCGACCAGCTTTTGACCATCTGAACACCTTTGTAAGTGTTGATAGTGAGAGGAAAGGGAATAACAAGCCAAGATGAAAGTGATGCTGATTATTTCACAACTATGGTCACGGCCATAGATTTTTTTTTCCTGCCATTCCACAGGATATCACTTGAAATTAACTTTTGACAGATGTGCTCACTAAAACTAATGAGAGTTGCATCACATCATTATTAAGACGGGATAGAACTATCAAGATTTTCATATCAAAAGATGAGAAGGGCTGGTATCTTGCTTCACACTGGATGAGGTAATTATGAGCCCCGGGTAAATAGCTGTAAACACATTTTTCAAATTGCATGTAATTGAAAATGATGTATGTACAAAGTTGAACAAAAGCACAGCAATGCTTCCCTATAGTTTCCCTATAAGATTTCTTTCCTCTATGTAGAACAAGAGAGGCAACATTTATATAAAGGTGTATTATTCATCGTCATGAATTCCAAAAAGTACATTAAGTCAAAGAAAAAAAAAGAAACACTGAGTCATGCCTTTTTCAATCACAGGTAAAATTGTGATCCAAACAAATTCCAAATAACTCTTCTAAAAGTGCTCTTTTTATAATGCAATGAAATGAAATCCTAAAATTTAAGAGGACAGGTGATAATAATGCTGCTTAGAGTAAGTGTTGTTACAGACCTAAAGATGTGTTGATACTACAGCAAGAAGAAAACAACAAAAGAGACATTTCTGAACCAGAATAATATATATAAGAATATATAAGTCTTTGAGCAAGAAGTAAGGAACAATTTCAGGATCAGGATTTACCTGATGTAGGGGCTATTTTTTCTTGTTTGAAGCAAAATATTATGCAACTGCTAATGATGCTGACAGCAAAATTTGAAGTACTTAACCTTGATACAATAAAACAAAAAACACATTTTTTTTCTGATATTGTTCATTTTAACAGACTCTGTCTCACTTTCCTTCAAGCTACTCTGATTGAAACCATCTGTCTCACACACACACTCCTACTCTCTCTCTATATATACATTCATTTAAATTTTGTGTTTGTATATATTTTGCCTATATTTGGGCATGTAACCTTTCTTGAGGAGGAAGCTCTTTTTCATTGATGCCAAAAAAGGACAAAACAATAAGACAAACAAGAAAGAAAAAAAGCAGGAAAAAGAAAAAAAAAGCATTCTGAACAAATAAGATTAATTACACAAAACCTTTCAACATAACACTGAGTATCATCTTCCATTATTACTCACAAAATAAAAAGGCAGAATTTTTTGTTTTGGTTAGGAATAAGATTCATTTGAAAATCTGTGACCAATGACAGTATTTTATGTCCCAATAAAACTATTGTCTGTCTTACTGAAGGATTTTTTCTAAAAAACTTTTCATGCATTGTTTTTTCTTTTTTTTTTTTTCTTTTTTGAGTTTTTTATTCCTGCAGATTTTTGCCTCAATTTGAAAAATTTGATCGTTTTTCTTGCTGTGAAATATAAATGTGTCCAAGCCTGTTAGAATTTTCTCTCTCTTTGTGAGATAGCCCTATACAATTCCACTCAAATGGCAGACTTTATTATTTTGGACATAATAAGACTGAATCACATGTTTTGCCTGCATAAAAAAACAAAGAAAACATTCCTTTTGTGAAATGCTTTCAGTGAGGTACATCATTGTGATTTTACTGCGAGAGATTTGATTTTATTCCATTTTTACCAACAGCAGTGGTGGCACGGCCTGTAGGGTGAGCGTGGGGTGAGAGTTTCATGTTTTGAACCTTGACGAAAGGTAAATCTAAATGCACTGATGTTGAGTGTTCGGTGTTAGCAAAGATCCCACTAGGAGAGAAGAAGGGAGCGAAAGGAGGCTCTGTTACGAGAGCCTCCAGGTAATCGGCATACTTGTGTTATCTCAGCACCTGCCACAAGTGACAGCAGCAAAGCCCTGAACACTTCACTTTTAGGCAGGCGTTACCTTTCAACGCATCATCAGTTTCATAATCCCCTTACATGGTCAAAGCACCAACTCCTGTGCCGGCTCCTGACACCTGCAGCATACCTCTGTATGTCTGATAGCAGGGATTCAGGGGGATAATGCCATAAAGCACATCGGACTGAGTGTAATTATCATTTTTCTGACCACTTCTGACACCCTCTAGTTCATCCAACAGCCTAGGTCTGTAATTCTTCTTGACTATAACATGTTTCTCTGGAGAGAAACATGAGAGATGTGTGTTCGTATTTTCCACTTACATTTCAAAAAGATGTAAAACGTATGTTTCTCACCAAGCTTTTTTGTGTGAAGTCTTCAATTTAGTCTTGTTCTTTCCTTCAGATCTGTGCTGAAAATGACATACGTTTTATTTAAAAATGTTTTTTTGCTTGATTTGCTTGTGAGTATGTCCACCAAATTTGACAGAACAACCGTTTCTGTTTTCAAAGAAGATTGCGCTTCAACTGATTTCTCAAAAGCAGCTCCCTTTGAAGAAGAAACAAGAGCAGGAAAGACATTGCTTCCTTTCTCTCTGAGTACCTCTGAAGACAGGTACTTCACAAGACACATACAAAGACAGAGGGGGGCTGACAGTGCTTTGTTGGGGCTGTAAATGACAAGCTGAAAAGAAAGGCCTCAAAGCCTCAAGGCAAAGGAGGAAATGCAAAACTGAGAATAATCAGAAAAGAGATTTATTGTACTTGTTATAAAGCTGTCACACATTGCTTCTCCCCCCCCCCTCTTTCTTTATTTCTTCCTCTATTTTTTTTTTCCAAGTAAAGCAATGTACTTTGAGTAAGAGAGGTCAATCATTTTCCTCAGCTTTGGCATATAACATGCTGGTCTTCCCTAAAGTACTCAGCCAGGTGGTAATCAAGAACCTTGTTTGTCAGTATTTTGGCAATACACATCTAAAAAGAGCAGAAGAACCTGACTACTAAGCTTCACTTATCAGCACCTAATTCCAGAAGTTTCAACAAATGAAGAAATTGGGAATGTTCGGTAAAGAGACAACTTTGTATCCTATCATCTGACATGATCAAGGATTCTACACTGCAAAAAAAAAAAAAAAAAAAAAAAAAAAAAAAAAAAAAAAAAAAAAAAAGGGAAAAAAAGAAGAAGAAAGCAAGTTTCTTATTTTTAGGGGGGAAATGTAGTTTTAGACTTGATATGAGCCACATTCAACTGATGAGTAAATATTAATACTTTTTTTCAAGTTATTTGAAGACAAAAAGGATATCTGATTTGCTTGTGTCAAGGAAAAAAAAATCTGACTTGTATTAAGACATTATTCTGATTTCAAGAAACTTGAGAAGCAAATTTTTCTCATTCCATTGGCAGATTTTTTTGTCTCACTAGTTAAGATTCAGATGTTATTTTTGTCTTCAAATAACTCCAAATAAGATGTATCTCCGGTCTGAAAAGGTAATTGTAGCTCATATCAAGTCTAAAAAGACATTTTCTACTACAATACAGGACATAAACACTTGCCTAGAGTTCTATGTTTTTGCAGTGTATGTTTTATTTGGAGGCAGAACATTTGTGATTTTGAGTGTTAAAAATATTGCCAAAGAAGACAGGTTGTGCTTCAGGAAGCAAAAGCTGTTTCTGACCCTGCAGTTTGGTAATGAAAAAACTATAAGGTAGCAAAGCCTACAGGTCTGACACCACCTCAGGCTGCACACCGCCCATTAAAATTCATTGCTGTGGCCCAACATCAGGAAACGCAACATCATATTAAACATAATGTTTCCTACACCAAAGCTGCCACACTGGATGCTCTAAAGAACTTAGAACATTATTTGACTCAAGCCTGTATTGGTTCATCGCACAGCCATATTACCTTTAGTGTAAATACAAAGTGCAATTGTATCACACCTTTCATAACTTCTCCTTTCTTAACTTATAACTTCTTTCTCCCCAGTTCAAGACATAATCATGGATTTAACACACACAGTTAGGATTGATGATTGGAGAAGGATTAGGTTGCTTGGCTCCACACTGTCAATACAACCTATAGTGCTCCAAGGTACATTTGAAGGATAATAGGCAGAAATTACAACCTTTTCTTCAGAGGTCTGAGACAACATACAGGCTAAGGACTGCAAATGCCACAGACAGTATTGTTTATTAGGGATTATCTAGTCAAGCCCTCTGGCTAGAAAGATTGTGGCCACTATTTGAGCCGATAAATATCAGCACTATGTAAGCTCCAGACGATTCATGCAAGGCAGCACATACATACAAGGCCTCTTCCCTCTGTCAATCCATATTTAATCAATCGCAAAGAAATTTCGATAGTCCTCTTGACATTTCCTATATTTTTCTCATACCCCCAAAAATTTCTCTGGCTGGTTTTTGAAGACTTAAGTTCCACTCTTTTTTTCTCTTTTTCTAACAAGGCAAATCCTGGAAGAGGTTGATGTGAAGACCAGGCAGAGCAGGGATGTGAAGAATATAAACACAATTTTTTTCATTGTCCAGTGGGAAAAGGGGGGTACAGGGGGTTGGGCGGTAGGGTCTGTAAAAGAGACGAGGACCTTATCACAGCCCAGCAGCTCTGTAATTCGCCGCCATGATAAAGTGGCAGCACGGAAAACCTTACAAGGCTGGCACAATCCAAAGACGGATTAGGTTTTTCTGACATAAGCTTCCTGAAAAACTAATCAATCAGCCCATGCAGTATTATCAGAAGCGTGAGATTAAAGAGCTGCTCCTAATCCTCCCACTGTACATTTTATTACACTTCCCAGTGTTAGTTGCCTTTAAATATACAATAAATAAATAATAAAACCAAACCTAATTGAACATGTGGAAGGGGAAATGGGTTAAACAGCCCTCAGAGAGGGAATTTATGTGGAATTTGTGTTTTGTTATGAAGAAAGGGATAAAACTGTTGTCCTTGCCAGGGCCCTTTTTGACTTTGAATAGAGCCTTACTGTCTGACTCTGGCACTGCACAGAAAAATGCAAGAGAGAAAATCCTCCAGATTTTTTACAATAATATTATCAAGTAAAACAGAACCAAAGCAACTCTTTGCAAATTCTTACCCTCTTGTCCTCATCATTTTCCCCCTTATGTTGTTGGCTGAACAGATAAATCATCAAGGCTCTAATATAAATAAATTAATAAATAACTTTTCAAATTAATGCTAATTCATTTGAAAAATGACTTGTAATCCCCTGAATCAGTGCACATCAGAGTCTCAGGGATGAACTTCAAACATGAAATGGAACCAGAGGACAAGCTTACTAGTAAACAGCTAAGCTTTGTCTTTTTAATGCGTCACACCCTTCTATCAACGTGCTGGCTTCATCCTTGCTCTACAGACCCGTAGTGGCATGTATGAAAGCCACAGAAGCAGCTAGAATTTCAAAACCACACATGAACCTCTGAACATTGGCCATATAAATAAGTTCAGAATACCAGTTTGTTTTAACCGTAGAAAAACGACACAAACCGGCAATGGACTCAGTCAATTTTTTCTCATACTTGTTTCCAACAGATAAATAGATAAATAAATTAAAGATAACACTTTTAATGCATGCAATCTGTGAAAAAGTGGTAGACAGGGCAAACAGGGAGCATGGCTCTGAAGTATGTTTTATCTCTGTCTACATTGTTCTGCTGTCACTGGACTGAGGATAACTACAGCAGATGTCATGGGTAAGAAATGGATTCTCCAAGGATGGCTTTGACCCTCTTATTTGTCCCTGGGGAGTGGCACAGATGCTGGGCCAGGGTTACAGTGCTTGATTCATGGTCTGGGTAAGGTTGTGTATGAAAACTCAAGAGGAAGAAAATTGTTTTTGATTAGATGTGTTTAGCTGGATAATTTGGCCACATGTGAGACTTTAGACTGCTATAGAAAAAAAAAACCTCTAAAAATTTGTCTCAGTCTAACAGGGTGCTGCTGATGGTTCAAATACATGGTGTGCTCTTGTGCCACTGCTTATTTAACTATTATTTGCCACTGTTTTGAATGTCATGTCACATGGTTACATCTTTACATTTTTGCCTCACAGTATACTGCTCAACATAGTGACAGAAAACGAAAAATGAAAGACTTCAGCGGATCAAGAAGTTCTCAATTTACACATAATTTATGCTTTCAGTCAGTGTTGGCTAGTATTTAAGCTTTTTTCTACACTTGGGAAGGTGAAGGAATATTGATAAGGGCTAATATGTTCTCTGTCAGGCAGTGGTAGGTCTGCTGGGAGGGGAGCCAAAAAGGCATAGGAAGAGAGGCTCTCCAGGGAGGCAGCCCCTCGGCTCTCTCTGGAGGCTGAGCTCCCATAAGGCTCAAAGGCTGATTACAACAGCAGACAGCGCTTTACTGCTGCATTTGCTCAGGAGTCCTCTTTGAGGACAGCACAGATGTAAAGCGTTTCTTCAGTCGAATGGCATTTACTCTTTAGATGTATGAGTGAGTAAAACAAGAATGGTCTTGCAAAAACGCTCACTTTTAGAGAACATCAGTGACAGTTGTTAAAAAAAAAAAAAAAAAGAAAGAAAATCAGGAAAAGACATTTAAATTTCCCTGGAGATTACGGTCTTTTGAAAGCTTATTCCTGCAATAAAAACAAAATTACTCCACAATAAGATTACGACCAGAAGCTTAAGACAATCACTCTTTGGTAAATACTCGATAAATTCCTGCGTACTTATAGCGACTTAGAAGTTCATAAAATTGTATCAGTTATTAAAGAGGATCAGCAAAGCCTTTGACCGCATGCGGGTTCCAAGAGTTGCCCTGTTTTTCCACAGTTGTGTGCTTTCAGTCCTGGTCCAATCTTGCAAAGCAAGTGCACTTTACAGGGCATGATCTTTACAACAAAGATTTAATCTTGCCCAATAAATTAAAATGTTTTCTATACATAAAAATGTTGGGTAAAAATAACTGAGCACATAAAGATGGTAAAGGTGTTTGGTTTTGCTGTGCAATTAGTGACAGATGCAAGGTATAAGGCCATTTGTACAGTGCAAGCAGAGTATATGTCTAGAGTTAGTCAACACTACATACATTATTAAAACTGTATATCAATTTATTTCATAATGACTGGTACAACAAAATAGTCTATTATGATATGTATACTTCCCTAATACACCATAATTGATTTTATAATTTGAGTTTATTGTTAAAACTCAAGGGGGAATCTTTAGCACTACATCCAAAAGCTATTTGAGATAAGGTGAAGTGTGGAAATAAGTGGACATGTATGAATAATCTGCACTTGTCATTTTACATTTAGGCAGTTGTAAAAGATCAGCTCCATGTATGTTTCTGATTATATTTAATTCTAGCTTGAAAATGGAGTTATTAAATAAATGTGGTATCATTTGTTTTAGTCAATATCAATTAAAAATTCTTCAGCTATCTAAAAGTCACTGGTAATTTTCCAATACCCTGAGGATGAAGTTATACAAATAAGATTATCCACCAAAAGACTGAGCCAGTTATTGCCAAATGAATGTGAGCGGTGCAAATGTATTATGTGCAATTTACACTAAATTGAACATTACAGATGAATTAGAGCATTTCCTGACAGTCAACATGAGTCATATGAATTTATTAATAAATAAAGTCTAATTCTTACACATAAAAATGTAATACAGCCGAAAGTCTGCCGGTTGCAGGCTCAGCGGAATGATTAAACCACTCATGAGTAAACCTGACTAAAACCACCGTTTCTAACTTTGCCTCTCAAACCCACATGGTCACTGTCATTCCACACATATGTAATTCAATTTCATAGAGTAATCTCACACCTCACCTGGTGCAGGACGAAAAGAAACAGGATTGTTTGCAGACGTCTCATCTTAAGTGACTTCTCGACTTATTGAAAACGAGCAGCGTTTAAATCCTCTCTTGGAGATTTGGAGAGGTACAGACGAGCACGCTGGTGAAGCATTGCTGTGACCACCTGGAAATAAAGTGGAAATAAGTAAGTGAAAACACATTTATAAACCCATTTTAAACTCCACAGAACTTCAGTTTATTCACATCTTATTTTGAGAAAGAAAAATGTTTCTTACCGCTTTTCAAATGTAACGCCTCACTTGGTTTGGTAAGGCTGTTGGATTCATCCTTATTCAATCCACCTTCAGAAATAACCTACTTCCAAAAATCCCCCCAAACGTTACCGACTCTTAGGAGGTTCAGTGAATCTTCCCTGTGAGGATGGGACACTTGGGATATTTCTACAAACGGCAAAGCAGCTTCGTTTACTGGTTCCGTAACAATAAATCTCCTCTTATTTGCGAATCAAGCCAAACTAAAATGAAATGAAGCCGGTTTCCTCTATTCAACACCAAAGAATAAACTTGAAACCTTAATTGCAAATGCATAAAGTACAGCCAAGTAAGCCCGTGTCTCAGTGATGGGAGTGCGGTCAGTCAGGAAGCAGTTTGTTGGCTGTGCGCTCACTTCAGCTCTATTTGCCTTCAGTGCGCAAAATCTTCCGCTGCGCGTCTGGAGACTCCAAGGTCGGCGCGCATCCGTGCTCTGAGTCAAACTGAAGATCTTTGAAGTCTCAGTCCCTCCGCTTGGAGCACATGTAAGATGCTTGGTGACACTATTATCCTTTTTTCCTCTCCCCCTTTTCAGCAACACGTCAAGGTTTTAACCCTTTAAGCAGCTCTAAAAGTCGAATTTTTCCAATTCTTTTTGGTAGAAACTGTGTAACAAGGCACACAGCCTACGTCTTCTCATGCTTTTGCAAACGTTTCCATTGCTGTTCACACCGTGAGAAGCTACACTGCCTTACATTTATAAACTTTAAAAAAAGGACAATTTCATCTATTTAAAGTTACCCTGTGTGGATGTACACCTTATACTGAGAGTACAATTAAATATGACCACCTAACAATTATCCATCTTTTTATATCTGATGGATCAGTCTCGTCCACAAAGATTGAGCAGATAGTGAAAGATCAAACGTGCTGTCTGCAACAACATTTCTCAACATAGCACATAACACAGCTTTAATTCAGAGATCCATGTTACCCTGGCACCACCAAGTGGCTGTAGTCAGGCATCTCACTTTACAGGAGAATGTGCAGACGGACTGATTTATTGGTTTATGCTTTAACCTTTGTATTGTGCTGTTAAAAAAATCAGTTTCTGAAAAGATAAATTAAAACCTTTGTATATCCTTGCTTTCATGGCAAGGTGATAGGGTGCAATGAATGAGGGCCTGATTGAGGGTAAAATCAGAACAAGACCAATTATCATCAAGACTGGTCAGCAATGATAAAACAGACCCAATAGGTAGATATAGTAGCTGAATAGACATACAACAAAGCTTGATCTTCATTCTATCATTTAGTGGTCATATTGCTATGTAATTTTTCCCCATTTAAAAACAGCAAAACAGTGTGGAAACACTTCCACGCATAATTCTATCTTGGCTCAACAAGAAGATACATATTAAGGGTTAAATACTAAACAGTTCTTATCCATAATCCCCCATTAAACTCTTAAGTCTGCCATCTTGGAGTCAATAGGATTTATAACTCTGGGATAATTAGTAATCCATACACAAACATTACACATAGTAATCCAAACGTCTCAGTTATGGTTAGGTAAGAGATCCTGAATAGTTTTCAGGTAGATGAAGGATACAGAACCTCAACAGGGTGTGACAGACCCTGAAACAAAACAAAGGGCTCTTATGTTGTCTTGTCTTGTCCCATAAAAAAGAAACTTCATAAGGGACAAAACAGCTGTTGTAAGACAACGCGAGCTTAAAAGATTTTATGCCTCATATAGTTTGCATCAAATGCAATGTAATATAACTTTCTCTTATTTAATCATTTTCTAATAATGCATGGTGTAGTTTCAAAATCAGTAGTAAGCAACATTTTATGAGTGAACTTTAGCTATGCTTATTTACACGACAAGATTACAGACTAAATGTCATTAGATACTTACCCACAACAAATCTGATATGTTTGACAGAGAAGGTGAAAGGTGAGAGAGTACATGGTGTCTGGTGCACAGTCATGCTGAGCATCTGTTTTTACTCATGGATCTACACCTTTTGTTAATTATAAACACTGTCCTTTTATTGTGAATATGCACGCAGGTCTTATTAACAGAGATAAATAACCCTGAACTCTGATCAATGAAACTGTGCTGCTATTAACCTATGAATTTAGTTTTACCTCCATAAAGATTAGAAAATGATGATATAACTGAACAAGATTGTGTCACTTATTGATTTGACCTTTGAGTTTGTAGCGAAGGGAGAGACCATAGGAGATTTCCAAAAATGAGTGTGGAGGCTTTGACACCACCTTGTGGTTAAACAATTACATGGGGAAGTTTCAAAATGGCTTTATTTCTTAGGATTCAATTTCTAATCATAATCAAATATTCACCAAACATAATTTTCTTAACACATTTTAATAGCAGGTAAATTGTTTAAATCTGTCAGTCACAAAAAGATGCTGGGTGGAAAGGTACAGGGCTAACTTAAAGTGACTGTAAGGACTTTCTGAGTGATATTGAAAAAGTCTGATGTCTAGACCTTCCAAATTGCTGAGTTGGAAAAAAAAATCACCCTTTTACAGTGAGTTCCATCAGCGAAATTTGCGATTCAAACAGGAGGCATGATTTTTTGAATGTTTTAAGTGCACCAGCTGAGAAAAAATTAAGTGAACTATGTTTTTTTTGCCCATACTGTCAGTGCGAATGCCCTTGTATACTTGAAATAGTAAGTGGAAGTACAAAACTACATGATTTGAGACACAGCCAGCTTTTATTCACAAAAAAATCACTCATGACTTGGACCACCAAAAAGTGTCACTGCTTTCAACCCTAAATGGACTGTCCTCAAAGTGCCCTCAGTGGAGATCTTTAATAGTTACTCCTTAAGTCTTCAGCTCCAGCCACAAACGTAGCTCGTCTATCGTGGACCTATCTGGGACCTTCTGAACATCCATTACTGAATAGCAATGGTTTTTATATCTTCCAACAGAGAATACTTGAATTTTCTGAGAATAATTGCAGAGCTTTGCATTTGGTAAGAAAGCAGCTCAAGCCCTCACCAAGTTTCACAGAAGAGGGTTCAAGCAGCTGGAGCTCTTTAGGAGGTAAAGCATAAAAATAAGGTACTTGTAGACTTGACACCTAACTTTTTCATTGTAATCCCATCTAATTACTAATCCTGCCCCACACACATGTAACGGTTAGTCTTAGAAATAGGCAGCCTGAGGTTACATAAGGACAAATTCCATTGCATAATGCATTGATGCTATCATTTCCTGAATGGGAGCTTTGGTGTCGTATTACAACTGACTCCACAAACAAGCATTTTTTTTCTTCAGTGGTATGTGGGTGTGCGTGTCTCTGTGTTTGTTTTTTGTGAAAGTCAGACGACCCTGTGTTGAAATAGCTTCAAAGACACATGCAAAAGGTTCATTTATCACCATTGTGTCTGCTCTCAGGGTATTGGGAGACAGCCTCGGTGAATAGAGGAGACTTTGAACCAACACCTAAGCTTTCAAAGCTGCAAACAATGACTTGCAAGTCATACTGACCATTTAATCTTTGTTCAGATCAGGGTGTTCATAAAAAAAAAGAAGCAAGCAAAGGTTGTTAAATTTTGTGTTTCTCTGTGTGTATAGCTGTTTTATTTTCACCAGCTTCATGCATTTAACACAATATACTCAAGCTCCAACTATAAACCAGCCATGAGAGTAAAGCTTAATCACATAATTAAAGAAGTCTGTTATTATACAATGTGTGGAATGTAAATGAATACTTTGAGACATGTTAAAGACATTAAAACACACATTTTTAAAAGAAGACAACAACAAACAAACTTTTTATTCAAAACTTCTTCATAAATCCCTGGAAATACAGCTCTGGAGAAAAATAAGAGACCACTGCAAATTTTTCAAAAATCAGCATCTTCATATCACATATTTGAAAATTTTACTCAAACAAATACCTATAAATAGCAAAATCAGAGAAACTGAAAAATTTGCAGTGGTCTCTTCATTTTTTTCCAGAGCTGTATCCTCTGAGGCTATCTTTCTGTGATTACGCAACACCAGAAAACACTACCTCTTCCTACAGAATTTAAACCAACAGTTACTCTCAAACACACACATAAGGCCGCCTCTTTCCAACAGCTTCCACAAGCTCTTACAGCGAGCCAGCTTTCAGGACAGCAAGGGAGAAATGAGCGGTGGGGTGTGGTTTCCTCGCCTGGGGCTGGTGGCCTGGCTGTGCTACCTCAGTCTGGGGCTCGTTCAGGGGGGAAAGGTGCTTGTTTTGCCTGTTGATGGAAGCCACTGGCTCAGCATGAAGATCTTGGTGAAAGAGCTCAACCAAAGGGGACATGAGGTCTTGGTGCTGGTGCCTGACAGCAGCCTGTTGATTCACAGCTCAGAGAGCTTCAAGACTGAGGTTTACCCCGTCACTTTTACTAAAGCTGACCTGGATGCACGATTTGACGAGCTGAGGGAAGGTCTTTTTGACAAACCACCACAATTCAGAGACATGTTTCTTAATGTACAGCGTTTGGTGAACTTTACTACATTACAGGTAGAGGGTTGTGAGAGTTTGCTGAACAACCAGCCTTTGATGAGTCGGCTCAGAGGAGGGGGGTTTGATCTTGTGCTAACTGATCCTTTCCTTCCCTGCGGCTCAGTGCTGTCTCATCTTCTTTCCATTCCAGCTGTGTATTTTTTGCGTGGACTTCCATGTGAGCTGGATTCAAAGGCTAACCAGTGTCCCTCTCCTCCCTCATATGTTCCTGTGGCCTTCTCTGGCAATTCAAACAACATGAACTTCCCGCAGAGAGTTAAAAACATGGTGATGTCTTTTGTGGAGTCATACATGTGCAAAATAATGTACAGCAGCTTTGATGATCTAGTCAGCAAGTATATAGACGAAAAGATGACTTACAAGGAACTTATCAGCCTTGGGGCTGTATGGCTGCTCAGATACGACTTCAGCTTTGAATGGCCTAAACCTATTATGCCCAACATGGTTTTTATTGGCGGTATCAATTGTGAAAAGAAAGCTCCTCTGCCAGCGGTGAGTACTCCAATAATGTATCCCAATTAATGTCACTAAAAGCAAGTCATGGACACTTGCTTTCTTCTGGGTCAATCAAAGAGCATGCTCACATGTGCAAAATTTTCTGTAAATTATTATTCATCCCTCTTTAACTTCCATTTTAAAGCAAATTAGAGGGTAAAAAAAATCCAAATGTAATGTATGCTAGTCAAAAAGAATTTGACGAAATTCTAATCTGAAAGTTTTAACTATTAGAAAAGAAGTGTGCATGCATGTTTTTAGTGGGGGTCGATCAGTGTGATCTTATTACACAGGATTCATGTTAAATTTTGCATAATTGCAGCTATGTTTACATGTACATTTTAGATTTTGGTGGAAGTCACTGCTAACAAAATATCTGAAAACATCTCTTGTCAGTTTGTAGATGACAGTTAATAAATTGCTTTATCTTCAAAGACATTGCTATGGGACTGTGACCAGTTCCTTTTTATTACAACAGTGTAGATACATTTATTTCCACTACAGGCCTTTTGTTCCATTTATGTGTTTTTAAATCTCGCTGCAGGAATTAAAGGAGTTTGTGGACGGCTCTGGAGATGACGGCTTCATTGTCTTTACGCTCGGCTCAATGGTGTCAAACATGCCTGAGAACACAGCCAAACAGTTCTTTGAGGCCTTTCGGCAACTACCACAAAGGGTAACGATGATCATAATAAAACTCCAGTTCTGTATACTCTCTTTTTAATTAAAACACACAAGTGGCTCACTGCACAACCAAGGCAAACACTTACACATTAACCAGAGTGCCTCTCCTCTCTCAGTATATAAACTACAGCCACACAAAGGACTTTGTTCCAGGGGTGAATGATTTACAAAAAAAAAATCTAATTTGGCTTATTTTTCCTTATGTTGCAATCGGGATTAATTTTGTAATTATTTTTAGGTTCCACACCAATACGTTTTTAAACAAGCACAAGCAAAACAAAATCACTCCCAAACAAAAAGAACACAATATGAGATAAATAAAACTAGAAATAAATAACTTTTAAAAAGGAGCTAATTTGATTCATATAGGAAATTTGATATCACTTGCTATATTGGATGGGATTATCTTTTTTTTAAAAACTTTTTCTGCCGCTTTTGGACCATTTTCTCCCAATTTTCAACTCTTTTCACCAATTTTTGCCTCCTTACACTTATTGTTCTTGCTACTTAATGCTGTTTTTGCCACTTTAACTTCTTAGACTGTTGCTCTTCCAAGGATATTCTCAACATCTCGGCTCTTTGAATGAGCACAGTTGAGTTCAGTGTTGTAGAGCATAATGATATTCTGACATATTTCACATTAAAGACATATTGCACTACCTGCAATTACAATACTGCAGCAGGACATATTGTGATTTCATCTAATTTGTGATTAACTGCCCAGCCCTGCTTTGTTTCCTTTTTTCAAAAGTTTTCTTAACAGGCCAAACTCTGTTCTGTTAGTACCAATAGTCTACGCCTACAATGTCAAAAGATTGAGGACTATTTTGTGTTGTGTTTCAGGTTTTGTGGAGATACACTGGAGTCCCTCCTAAGAATGTACCCAAGAATGTCAAACTTATGAAATGGTTACCTCAGAATGACCTTCTCGGTATGTTCAGTTCTATATAGAGGCACATGTGAGGAGCGTATGTAATTCTTATCAAACTTATCAAAACCTGTTAAACCAGATCTACATGCTATTAGCTCGTGTGGTAATTTGGTGACCCTTTAATCTGTTCTTGTTCTCTTCAGCCCATCCAAAAGCCAAAGTCTTCATCACTCATGGGGGAACTCATGGTATCTATGAGAGCATCTGCAATGCTGTACCCATGTTGATGTTTCCACTGTTTGGGGATCAGGGTGACAATGTGCACCACATGGTGGAACGAGGTGTTGCAGAGAAACTTGGTATTTATGACGTAACCACTGAAAAACTATTGACTGCACTGAAGAAAATCATCCATGAAAAAAGGTAAGACAATGTCTATACTTTAGAATGACTTTTATTGTCTTTGGAACAATAAATAAGTGGAATAATCGATTTTGTTTTTCAGCAGTGTTGTCAGTTTTTGAGCATATTTTTAACGAATATTGAAATCCCATCAATGTGATCAATGAATGCGTTTGTATATTGTGTATATATTTGCTTTTCTTTCAGTTGATCCTCAGTCACTTTTAATCAGAAGCAACAAATTTCATACTCCTTTTATTAATTGAAGGATCTTGACTTTAATTACCCTCATCTCAGAGGGATCCATCTGCAATTCTCTGATATTCATTTTTACATATATTTATATTATTTGTTTTATTTTCAAAAGTCTCATGGTGGTCTTGAATTGAATGTCCCATTTTCTCAGCTACAAAGAGAACGTGGTGAAGATATCTGAAGTCCACCTTGACCGCCCTGTTCAGCCTCTGGAACTCGCTGTTTTCTGGACTGAGTTTGTCATGAGACATAAAGGTGCCTCACACCTCAGGGTTGCAGCACATGACCTGAACTGGATCCAGTACCATTGCTTGGATGTCATTGGCTTTTTCATCATCATTCTTGTGACTGTTGTGTGGGTGATACTGAAATGCTTCTCGCTCTGTTTTCGCAAATGTTGCAGAAAAGAGAGTGGAAAGAAGAAGAAGAAAGAATAAAGCTTGTGATTCAACATTGATTAGATTTTTAAATTCAGTATGTCACTGAAAAGCTGCTAAATCCCTGCAGTGAGTCTTCAATATGGTGCTCTTGGTCATATGTACAAAAGTGTTTAAGATAATATTTACCTACATCAATACTGCCAGTCACCTTCTGAATCAAAAAAATTGACCTAATAAAAGTTTTATTTTGTAACAAAGCCAAGGGTCTTTTTTCTTTCTTTCAATTTTCTACTTCGGGACTAATAAATCATAATGTTGTGTAACTGGAACAACTGGAAAGGTTCACACAGCTTTCCCACATATTCAATAGTTGATATGACTATTTATTTATTTATTTATTTTTACAATGATCATAATGCTGAACTGCCCTGATGTGTGCTTGTCTGACCATGAAACAGAGCTCATATGTGGTGGTCAGACTGTTTTACACTGCCTTGTTTGAAGTCATTTAATCAAAATATGGGATTACTGCTCTAAGCAACATCACATGGGAAAGACACTGCCTGATTTTGCATAATAGCTTTAAGTTGTTGTAGGTTGTGACAAAAAGACCAAAGTTGTTGCAACATATAAATACCTTTTGAGATCAAAGCATTAAAATAAGAAAAAGAATATCTCTAAACAGCTTCATATTGCACAAAGGAAGTAGGAAGTGATTGTTGTACATAGCATTGAAACCAGTTCAGGCAAAACTGGCAGAATTTTGGCAAAGCATTTCATGTGAATTGTGACCACAGACCATTGAGTGATGTTTTTTTTTTTTTTATCCAACAGCTAATTAATTTGAAACTGTCAGAAAATAAATCAGAACTTTACAGAAACAGCTGCCGTAGTCAAACAAAAAAGGGACTGATACCAAAAGGGACATTTACAAATCATGGTATGAAAAAAAAAACCCTTTTGATTCAGGACAAGGCACGACATCTTGCGTTGTTACTGATCTGGTTCTTTGCATCTGGGTTCATTCACACTGTCAAACCTATCACTTTACTACAGATTCAGATTAACAGATGTTTTGACAGCTTGCCATTAGTCCCTGACTGACACAGAGCTGATGGCAGCTGTAAAAACAACTGACAGCAGTAGCTCTTTTAGTTGCTAATGTTTCTTTACTTTTGTAGTTTGTACAGAAGCAACGTTCTTATCATTGATAAAAAAATTTAAAAAAAGACATATGGCAAAGTCTCATTTAGGAACTTGCAATGCTATTTGTGACACACATTCTAGGGTTGATCAAGTTGTAACTGATAGCTAAATTCCAGTTATCACGCATCATTGGTTAGATATTATCACCTCCTCCCTAGAGATAAGGGGATTCTTCAGAAGTCTAGCTTTGCACGCAACCAGTATCTTTACAGTGGTTGCTGTTATAAATGTCATTCATTTATTTTAAAACTAATTTAAAGTGGGACATTAATAACAAATACAAATTTTTTAAAGGTGTTTCATTTTAGCACTGTAAATTGCATTTGAATGGGTTAGAGTTGCTCTGAAAATTAACAAACCAAGATTTTACATAACCAGTGTTGGGGGTTTTAATGTTGCTTCCTGTGAACACAAGTAGTGTCCAGAGTTATTACAGTCAGCAGCCATCCTGATAGATGTCTTGCTGTCAGGCATAATTTCAACCTCTTCCCTGGCACAGTAATGTTGAAAGTCAGTACAGTCAGTCTGAAGGGTCTCTCGAGTAAAATAAAGAAGAGAGGCAACTGGGTCTGACAACATAAAATTACACTCTAGATAAGCTCTGAAGAGACACGATTGTCTTGTATAGACACTCAAACGGCTCGACACAGAAACATACACACACAAAGGAACAGCAGCTTATATGCATTTCCCCTTAAAAAGCAGAGACAGCAAGGGAAAAAAAATCAAAGGACTTGAGTAAAACAGCTACTAATAACTCAATTACAAGAGGCTGTGGTGAAAAAGCACCAGCTAAAAACCGAAAATGACAAATGGCCAAATGACAGCCTGTACAAAGTATCTGGTCCTGATCGACAATTAAAAGAGAATGCAAACTTTGTGGACAGTAAATTTGGTCACCAATGTTGTTTGATAGTTTACTAGTGGTACAAGAGTACATAGGCAATAGGATCAAACCAGAGCACTGCTGTCAGTCATAATGCAAACTTTTGAAGTTGAACCGTTTCCTGTCTGTGAAGCCTGTCATCTGTGGAGGAGAAATTACCAATTGGTTATACAGTTTTGATCCAATCGCTAATAATTAAAATATTTGTTTTACAGAAACAAAAGGATGAATGACTGAAACCAACCTGGCTTGGATCTCTAGTGAAATACCTCTTTTCTATGACCTGTTAGGAGATAAATCACATTGTTTTTGAGTCTGAAACTACCCTCTTAAATAAATTGTAATGAACGAAAGGAAACACAATGTGTAACTAACATGGCTATGATATGGCTTTTCTTTGAGGGATTGAAAGAATTGTTACTGTCAAGATCACATTTGAATGCTAGGTGGTCTCAACACTTTTAATGCAATGTGAATACCAGTTATTATGTAATAAACAAAATTTGAACCTGTGCTGAAATGTTATGAATCATTGACAATGCCTGTAACATTGAATGGCTGACAAAAAATACCTTCAAATTATTCAAACTTAGAGATTTATTACCTTGTCAAAGAACCTGCTAAGCTTCACAGCGTTAGATGTGCCTGCTGCAAGATACCTTGGGTTGGTGCAGTCCTAAGAAAACAAAGCAAAACTTAGACAAAACTGTCAGACTCTGTCCTTTTCACTTATGTGAAACTTAATGACTTATTTGAGCATGTTATGATTTTTTTTTTTTTTGTAATTCTGAGGGCTGAATCAGCCGTGGCAATCTTTTCCTTCCTAAGTGCTGCCACAAGGTGTCACCAAAGACAGGTTTTTGTTTATTCAAGGGCCGCAAATTTATTTCTTGAAAAAGATTATAAACATGGGTCTGAGTTAACTCCTGTTAACTGATTTTTTGTTTGTTTGTTTTTCTATTTCTGCAGCTTGAGTGAGCTGTCACATCATGAATTAAGTCAAGATGGTTGGTTGGAATTGGAGTTGATATTTGTAAAATTAGAATGAAAATAACATGAAATGATGATCTTTTTTTCCCAACTGTCGAAAGCATTTTATACAGAAAACCAGGAACCCTTTAGCACATGTGTTTGTGAAACTGTACTTTGCTGCATGCTGGATGAGTGAGAATTTACATAGACATACAGTGCAACAATATTTGGAAGGGAAGATAACAGCTGCAGTGATTATGTTTAAAACCTTATTAATTTTTTCAATGCAAATGAAACAAGCAGTTTTAGTGCTTTCAAATAAGTTTCAAGCTTGGACGGAGCAAATAGTTTGACTTGCCAGGTTGATTTCCTCTGCGTTGAAGTCCTCAGACAAGAAGGCCGTCCGTGTAAGAACCTCATTGCGTTTGGACTCTGGAATCTGGTCAAACTTTGTGCCTATCAGCAGTAAAGGCACGGGGTTCTCAGCAAACTGTTCTCTGTCATACTCACTGCTGAGAGAGAAAATTTAAGATACAGTGTCACAAATTTTCACACAGTTTTACAGCCTGGTAATGTAGACACTGAAAACAGCATCACATTTATCATGTCAAATGTTAGTTCCACACGTAGTTAGTCATTAACTGACGACTGGTGGATCAAGTTTTGGGCATCAAGATCTCTGTCTTGAACATTGAAATTTCCAATTATTGCTCTCTTCGAGTTCTGAGACACCAACTTACCCATTTGAAACTATTACTCCTGTTGGAGATGAATCTCTGTTAAGTGCCTCAAGTGACCAACGGTAGAGATTCTGAGAGGATTTCTTATTTGTTAAATCGTGTACCAATATTATTCCTGAAAGAAAAAAATCCTGTCATTATTCAATACTAGCAAGAATACAGTTTGAGATTCCTTAAGAATAAAAATAAAAAATTCACCATTAACTGAATTGTAGAAGACAGCCCTGGTGCTTTTGACACTGCTCGCACTGCCAACAGATCCTCCAACATCCCAGAGTTCAATGTAATATGTTTTCTCTTCTGGGGTTCCTTCTTTATAGTCTTGGACCTGTGGATGAAAATTATTGAGTTTCCATATTTTAGTGAATGAAGCATCATTAAAAAATATGCAAAGATCATAGATAAACTATTGATTCTTGCTCTTTGTGTTCACTTTATGAGATAATTTTCTTACCCGTACATCCACTGAGCAACCTACAGTCCATGATGGATTTCCTAATACTTGGTTCTGACAGAGTAGGTGGACTAAGGAAGACTTGCCCACCCCTATAAATGACAAAAAATTGGGACAGTTAGACTGAAATCAACCTGCATTTCCACACTGACGAAGCAGATGTTAGGTGGATCATATAAAGCAGCATTAGTTCACTTTGAGACTTGTATGTTGACGTTCAAACATACAAACGTGGAAAAACCACTCCTGCCAACTGCAGGTCTCTGACAAGCAACTTAATTTCAAATAATTATTACGAAAAATTCGTTAAAAAAGTTTAATAAGTGGCATATCTTTCAAGCTGTTAAAAATAAATATGGGAAAATGTTTTTCAGTTAACATTCAAATAGCTCAGCAGTCATTTGATCACAAATTCATCATCATGTCACACAGAGTCTCCTGTGCTCAATAAACATCACTGATTCATTCAACTGTGTCAGTTGGATGTAAACAAAGGACACATCGCTGAGAAATGACAGATATTTGTTTATTGTGACGACTTATGCTGCAGACTTTTCATGACAGTTAAACCTTTTGTCAAATTTCAATTTGAATGGAAGTCGGATTCAGTTTTCCTCGAATCACACAAAGTTCCGCAAATAAAGTGACACATTTAAATAAAGGTCTTTTTAAAATATACACTAAACTTACCTGAATCTCCTAAAACTAATACTTTTACCCTGTCAAGAGAAGCCATTTTTGTGCCAGCAGAGTTCCGGAAGAAAGTAAAGGAAACCCGCCTTGATTCAGTGAATCTAGAATTCTATTGGTTGAGCAGGTAAAGCGTCAGCGAGAGAGCAATGCTATTGGACAAAATAAATGCCAATCAACAGAACATTGCTTCCATTGGCTACTGGGTTGCGTTCTCTTCTGTTTTACAGAAACGCTTGTCGCGAGCATAGACTGTATAAAACAGGTCGGGAGATTTATTTTTATCTTTTTTTTTTTCTTTTTTTTTTTAATTTTTTCTACAAGATTTGGCTGTAGAAAAATTACAAATACCATGAACAGCAATAATAGTCATGACAAAATGCTGAGAAGTGTTAAAAATAAACTCATAGGTAAAATAAATAAGGATAAAAAAACAGGACTGAAGAAGAATGCACAACAGATAACTGAACTTTCTGATTACTCCTCCAAATCACAATATAAATGGTAAATTCAACCCTTTGATGCATAAAATGACACCAGTATGATTCAAGCAGGTCCTTCAGATGAATTTTTAAAACTTGCAGCAAAAAGAAGAAAAATCAAAATCCGGATAAGTTAAAAAATAATAATAATTAATCTCACACCAAACTTTATGTTGTTGCATATTTTAGGTTCCAGAAAAATAATTCATTCAGAGTTACTCATCTCACTGAATGCATTATGACTGTCTCAGTAGTTTTCTAAAATTACAACCATGAAGAGCAATTACAGTTTGAGAATAACGTGAACTCAAGCTAAAGGTAGCTTACTCTTAGTTTCATTTCCATAAATCAATTATCTAGGTATGTTGTAAGTGCAGAGGTTTTCCTTTACACAGTGTATATCTGTTGTTCCACATGGGAGTTTGTTGTGGAGAAAAGTTGTGTGTGCACAAAAGCACTTATTTGTGAAAATGAGACAACTTGACTGGTAGTTTTTCAGCTTTGGAAGTTACATTTTAACACAAATTCCATACCACTTATCTAGTTTTTGGGAGAGAGAGATTAGTATTTGAACTGATATTCGATTGGCTACCAAATGGTGGCAGTAATGCATCCTGGTAGCCGCTTTTCTCAAAGAAGAAGAAGAAAAGAGACGAAGGCATCCGAAGAAGAAAACTGAAAGGATTTCGAGCTGGTATCTTTTCCGGTGTGTTCTCCATCAACGCATTTTGATGTGCTCGAAAACTTCGTAATATTCAGGCGGAGGCAGCATTTTCCCTGATTTGAGCTCAGACAAAATACTCTCTAACTAATTCAACAAGGCACAGCTGGTGCCATTGTCGTGTCGGTGGGAGATTAAAGTGTGGAAATATTCCCAAAAGGTTGACATGACCACCAGCTAACGGCTTCAGCTGTGTAACCAAAGTTATATCCAGTAAACTAACCTCATATGTGCTGTTACATGAAGCTTGGATAAACCGTGATGCCCATGGAAAGACAGAGGTAACGTAACACAGTGGACTGACTTCATACAAATATTGGTTACATAGTTTTAGACATGAGCTAACTATGAGCTAACTGAGTGTTTGCACATTTTCTGTCTGGGTTGTTTCAAGTTTTTCAGCAGTTTATTTCACAAAGATTATCTGATAAGTTGTGTGACCTTGTGTGGCTTTGTTAATATAGATTTCATACATGCAGATAGGCTCATTGGCTAACTTTGTTTCATTTCTCAAACAACAAAGCAAAATTAAGTACTGTTTGTTCTCTCATTGGACTATTTCTGCTGTGACTTCATAACAATCCCACTATTACTATTTTGCAAGTTAACCTTTTATCAAGAAATTGCATTGTCTAAGGGGATTAAAATCACAGTGATATGTTCATTATATCTAGATAACTGCAGACCTGGTGCTGTGAAATGACATGGATTTGTGATCATACATATTCACCACTCCAACTGAGGTACTGTGTTTTACTGTTTGCTGAACCATCTAAGTAACAAGAAGAATTAAAGGTAGGTTTATTTCTCTTTTTCCATTATCACCCTTTAGACTGGAAGCCTATTTCTGACTGTCAAAAAATTAAAATGAAAACTTGGCTTTTTTTTAGAGCTATTTTCCCCTTATCAAGATAAAATGGCAAAATTTGGAGAAAAAAGTCAAAATGTTGAGGTAATTTAGCCAAATATTTGAAGGAACAAAGTCAAAATGAAGGGAAAAGTCATATAAAAAGTCAAAATTTTGAGATAAAAAGTCAATGCTATCAAAAAAAGTCAATATTCAAGATTAAAATGTCAAGATTTTGAGATAAGAAGGTGGAGTTTTGACTTTTTATTTAATTTATGTGATGTTTTATCTCAAAATTTTGACATGATATGGGCAATAAATACAATAAATAACCAACCCAGGTTTTAATTTTACATTGTGTCCATAGAGTCTCCTTACAATTAAAAAAATGTTTATTACAAAAACAAATGAAAAGACACATTTGTGGATTTAGTTAAAAAAAAAAAAATCAGGAGTAGATATGAAAGGTTTTTTTTACCAATATAGTAGGAGGACTGATTTTTGAAGTAGAATACTGATGTTCTTGGTCGTCCACTCCCTTTATCAAACATCGTGCCCATAAATTTTGTGTGCCTTTCCCTGAATGGTAAGCATTTTTTAGAGGTTCATTTAAACACTACTCCTTTTATCAATAGGATATCTGAGACACTCTGATGCAATGTGAGAAAAAATCACTTTGATAACTACTGAATACATAGAAGAAATCTGGTGAAAATATATCATTAATTGTCTTTGCAGTATATTTTCTAATTTGTAAAGAGACTTTGTGGACAAGCTGTATGTTTTTAACCGGTGGAAATGGGCTTCTATACGTTTCCTGTTGTATTTATGCTGTGATATGTATTTTAAATCTATAACTGTTGTTTCATCTCTTGTGTACACAGCTAGCCATGATAGAACCAGAGCTTTTGACAGAAGTCCCAGCAGCACTGAAGCGGCTCGCCAAGCAGGTGGTCAGGGGTTTCTATGGAGTCGAACATGCCTTGGCACTTGATGTGCTGATTCGCAACCCATGTGTACGAGAAGAGGACATGCTGGAGCTGCTTAAGTTTGACCGGAAACAACTTCGCTCTGTTCTCAACACCCTGAAGTCGGACAAATTTGTCAAATGCCGTATGAGAGTAGAAACTGCTCCTGATGGCAAGACAACAAGGCACAACTACTATTTCATCAACTACAGGTGATAATTTTCTGTTGTGTGTTTACAATTGACCATATAAACAGACGTTTAAAATCTGTCTGTAATTAGTATTTTGGTATGATTCTTCAAGGGTGCTGGTAAATGTGGTCAAATATAAGTTGGATCACATGCGACGGCGAATTGAGACAGATGAGCGAGACTCAACCAATCGTGCCTCCTTCCGGTGCCCTTGCTGCCACTCTACCTTCACCGACCTAGAGGCCAATCAGCTATTTGACCCGATGACAGGTAAACTTTCAAAACACCCTTTCACCTGAGGAAAATCAGCATTTCAATAACTTGAATGTGTTCATGAATTTTGGGCTGTGGTGTACTCAGATTACTCCATGCACTATGTTTATCTTAATATGCAGGTAACAAAACGATCAGTGCAGAATCTTTTTTATTTTATTGGCCCTTTTTGGGCATTGCAGGTGTTTAGTTACCTATTTCAGTATGAGCTGTTGCTTTAGTACAAGAGCAGTCAGTTAGTTAGTGTTTAATTTCTCTCTATGTTTTGAGGTTCTCTTTTACACCTTTTTAAGAAATTAAAATGTTATAACTGTCATCCTGGTAACTCAAGGGAAGTGTATCCTACTAAAACTCAGCTGCAAGATTCAACTATGGTACTAACTAAACTAACAACTAAATATGTCTTCATCTAATTCTGATTGATGAAGTCATGTGTGGGGTCAGGAGGAAACTACTGGGTCAACCTGTTGAATTTTACACACAGACTCAACATTTTTATGTATCGATGCTTCACCCTCAGCTCAGAGAATGATTCTTACCATGTTTTTATGTAACAACCTCCTGTAGCTTCACAGCTAAGAAAGGGCAAAGAGGCCAAACTGCCGGGCCTCTTACTTGTAGCAGCAGTAAAAAGTGTAAACAATTGGCATAAAGTATAAATGGGGATTACTGCAAGAGGGAGAAGCTACATGCCTGGCTGTATGCTGTTTCAGAATGCCAGTGTCAGTTCAGTTTGGTCAGTGTGCAGGTAAAGTTGCCCCATTTATGGAGAGAGTGAAGATTATTTAATTGTAGCCAATTTCAGTATGTAAGTAACTATGAATATTTTAGAGTGGAGTCATTAAAGTCACAAATTCCATTAACAAAAATACATATTAGCTTTGGCAGCTGAGCATGATGTGATACACTTGCTCTGGTTTAAGCTACAGTACCGGAGCATCACCCTGACTATGTACTTATTTCTTTCAACACACAGGTACGTTTCGTTGCACTTTCTGCCAAACAGAGGTAGAGGAGGATGATTCTGTCTGTCCAGATGCCAGGACGCTCGTGGCACGCTTCAATGAACAGATTGAACCCATCTATGCACTGTTAAGGGAGACAGAGGATGTGAACTTGTCTCATGACTTACTTGAACCTGAGCCAGCTGAGATCCCAGCTCTCAAATTAAGGTCAGTTTCTGAAAAATCTCATAGAAATATACTTCTCCTTCAATCTGTCAAAGTCAGTATTGCAAAACTCTTTCAGCATGTGTAAAAAAGTTTGAAAGGAATAGTCTTGTGTAATTTTTGACTTAACACATGTATGTGCCATATGTGACATATCATACCCTTTGAAGTATAGCTGTGGTTAATAGTTATAAGCAATGTACAGGACCTACTTAAATAGTTTTATTTGATTTCTATCGTATAAGGAATTTCTATTTCTTCCTACCAGCCGTGAACGTTCTGCAGCATCAGCGCCTAACTCCAGTGGTCAACATCGTGAAGCCTGGTCGAACAAAGGTTCATCCTATGCTGACCTGTACACCCAGAATGTGGTTATCAGCATGGAGGAGCAGGAGGAACATCAGAATCTGGCTAATGAGGGCAAGGCACCAAAGGAGAGACCTGTCTGGTTGACTGAGAGTACTGTGCAAGGTGCTTACAGCGAGCCTGACATGCTTAAGAACCGTAAGTTAAGATTTTCTTTTTGTAATGGGCCAAACAACCAATATGCTTCATTTTTTTAATGTTAAAAAGCCATTGTCACCATGTATGGTGTGACAGTTTACGACATCCAGTGCGAGCTCATGCTGCGTTCATGCAGGCTCTGAAATGCTGAGGCCTACCGAATAGATATCAGTGATTAACAACCGTATACTGATAATTCCCTGTGTTCAATTTTTAAGCCACTATTGACTGATAATATCAGAGGGGCGATCTTATCGAGCATCCCTATTGATTAGTCATGGCTTGTTGACGAACAATATTTTTGACTCTGTTTGATGATATTCATTAGCGTAGGATTTACAAAGAAACTCAAATATCCTATTCACACTTATTTTCACACTGATATCTACTGACAGAACCCACTGTCAAAGATTTATCCAAGACTTTGAACCTCGCTCTTTTCAACATTTATGAAACTTCACAAAGGAGGTATCAGTTTGATTAATTGACTTCTACTTAAGGATGCCAAAGTTAGGAAGGATAGGACCAAAGGTTGATTAATACTCTAAGCTTAATTGAAATAAAAATCTTCCCTTTGGATGGAGTCAAAGTAATTGTCTGGAATTGAAAAATGTGTTCTGAAGATTTATTTATGTTTCAGCAGGTGCAGACATGACACCCAAAGCCCTGGATGGAGAGACTGGCCATGGCATTGGACAGGCAGATGAAAATGAGGAGGTGATGCGTGCCCTGCTCATTCATGAGAAGAGGAGTGGGGCAGCAGCAGGCGGAGGTGGAGCGAGTGCTGTAACCAGGGGGTTCACCTCTGCCATAGCAAACGCCAGCGACTCAGACAGTGACACCAGCGAATCAGACGATGGCTCTCCCCCAGTTCCCCCAACTTCCACAGCTGTTCACCATCAAGCTGATGAAGATGATGAAGACGATGATGAGTTCGAGGAGGTGGGAGACGAGCCCATGGTCACAGTAGGAGGCAGACAATTCTCATACCAAGAGGTCAGTCAGAGGCCGGAGCTGGTGGAGCAGATGACTGCGCAAGAGAAGGAGGCCTACATTGAAATGGCACGAAACCTTTTCCAGGATATTTACTTCTAAGTACACACATGTATACACGTTTACACACAAGGGATTTGTTTGATGGGTTGGCTTTGATTTTTGAAAAAGCCCACCACTGTGCAGTCAGTGGTGAAAACTGAGAAAGTATTGTGGACAGTTTCGAAACCCAACATGCTGCTCAAGAAATTTATACATGATATTCTTTCTTTGACAGTGTGAAATAAATGATCATTCTTTTTAGTTCTGTCAGTGTGTTTTTTATTCTTAAACAACAAACATGGGGTTCAAGGTTCAGATATTAGTTTTGGTTTCTACAGAATTGTCTAGAAATATCAAATGTACTTAGAATAATCAGTCACACACAGTCAGGGGCTTGCATTAGAAACAGGTCAGCATTACTACTGCAAATTCAAGTCCTCTACAAAAGCATGTTGATTAAGTTGGTATCTGGTTGACTTCTGTAGAAGAAAAGGGACGCCTCAGAAATGATTAGTATTCACTGCGGGCAACAGCACCTTTGCTTTTTGCTTACGGAAAGAAAATATAGGAACTTTGAATGCCATTTAAGTTACAATCCTTCAAGACATGCATGGGTCCAGGACCAATCATCTTCATTTTATTTTGAAAAAAAAAAAAAAGAAAGTATTAATCCCTGCAGGCCAGAAGAGAACTTGCACAGTCGGGTTGCATTATCAGCCACAGACACATTAGTGATGGCTGTAAAGAGCAGCTTCTCTGAGACATCGTTCATTTTTGGTGTGTGAGCAGCACTTAGCTTGAAACAGAAGAGAAAAATCTTTTAAAGGTTTTTTTCTTAATTTAAGGAACAACATGTTTTTATTTATTTCCCGATATTAATTCAACACAAAAGGAAATTTGTATACATAATAAAACATAATATGTAACATTCAAGAGGTTTTGGGGAAAAAAGAGCATTTTCCACAACATTTTTTGTTTGCTCTACAAAATGTTTGTTAGTATGTACAGTAGGTCTGTTGGTCTTCTACAACCTAATCCTAATCAAGATAGGCTGTTGTGTAAAACTTGAATAAAAACACATTACAGAGATTTTCAAATCCTTTTTAGCCTATATTCAGTTGAATACACTACAAAAACAAGATATTGGTTCTTCAAACTGATCAACTCTATTGTTTTTTGCAAGTCTTTACTCATTTAGAATTTGGTACCTGCAACACATTCCCAAAAAGCTGGGACAGGGGCATGTTTGCCACTGCGTTACATCACCTTTCCTTTTAACAACACTCAACAAGCATTTGGGAACTGAGGACACTAATTATTGAAGCTTTGGAGGTGTACTGGGCAGAAACTTCCTCTCAGACAGGACAAGAAGGTGATGATGTTGAAGTTCCTGGTAAGTCACATTAAGGATTTCCACACACATAAACATCCCCTCTTTCCCAATTGTTCTCATTCTAATACTATCCACAGACCTCAGTCAATATTTTCAACTATGTTTGGAAGAGTTTATGTTTGCCATGAGTGTATCAGCTTATTAGAGAATTGTCACAATAGCACTGTAGAACAAAAGATTTAGAACTCCCATTGCATAATAAACCCATAGTTATGGCTAACATTGGCATTATTCACCAAGGTAATTACTATTTTACATAAGCAGAGTGACACATGATAGTTGGAAGAGGGCAGAGGTTGGAGGTTACATGCTGTTTCAAATGTAAATGCTCTACAGGTTTCCATGTCATTACCATAACATAAGTTGACTATGACTCATTACTATTAAGTTATGAAAATCTATTCTCACAAGCCCCTCAGTTGATCCACTTGTGACACATTTCAGATTTATGTGGATCATGGACTCAAAAATGCAATTTTTTTTTATCACTGATACGATACCTCTATTTCCTTCTGTAAGAGCAACAAGGGACTGTGGTTTCTGTGTAGGGGTTGTAAAATCTCCACTGGCTATGTTAGATTTATGTTAAAATGTCACGCTCTGCAGAGGAGCTTTGTGTGACTGACAGCTATGTGGTAGCCGTCTACTGTAAGCCATGCATTCTTTTTAAGTTGGATGATTGACGCCTGCAGGGCAGAGTCTAAAAGGTCATGATGAAAAGAAGACCTAGCCTCATTAAAACATCCCCCATGCTTCAGGACAGCTCAATTAAAAACCTAACCTCACACAGTGCCATTGATCTGCCAAGGCAAGCCGGAGTGTCGGCGAGGTAGATTGGGTTACAGGGAAAGTGTAGAAATCTGAAAACGGAATCCACAAGTCTTAAAAAAAAACAAAAACCTAAAATAGGTATTATGTGGTGCTGGTAGTAACAGGAGTTGGGAAGCATCTGTGTTCAATTTGTTACAGTGGTTTTTTTTCTTGCTGTCTACCTTTGTCTACCTCTGTCTATCTTTATAGGGTGTAAAAAAAAACGTGACAAGAAAACATTACAAACATTCATTAAACAGCTGAAATAAAGATTGACATGTCTTAAGCAATATAATTTCTACCAGGACTAGATTTGGATGTGTTTAGTAAAGCTGATTTATAATGAGTGCTCGTAAGAGAAATCTCAAGGGCTAGTTTTAATGACTGATGATTTTCCAGAAAAGATTACATTATAGATCGCTTGCTTTGAGGTAGTTCTTGACACTCTCTTCCCATTAAAGCCTGAGGATAAACAACTTAATGGCTGACCCTGTTCTCCATCCATCATTCAGCATGTAATACTCCTTCACCACTTAACCATGACAAATTGTTGCTCTGAGAAACTTTTCGTGTATTCATTTTTACAAGTTTTGAAATAGTGGCTCTTTTTTCATGAGAAGAGAGGAATGGAGAAGTGACAGTGTCTGACAGATCAGCATTATTTCTCAAGCCATCACTCCCACCACTTTTAAAGAGATGGGTAAAAGAGGAAAAAGTGTTTTGAAATAAACTCTGTGCACTTCTTAAATCACACAGCATATATTAATTGAGCAAAGGCAGCTTAATGTATAGAAACAGCCTCTAGGGGGTTGAGTCCATTAACTGACCCAGTTGGGGTTCGTGGTAAGGTTACAGTTTATATGCAATTTAAATAAATGACCCATTGGTATTTGAAGTAGTTGGTTTTTAGCCACACCCAGACATAATTTTAATGTATGCAGGTTTGGACATCAATAATTTAAACTCCCAGTCTGTGATCCAAATGAAAATCAAAGGTCAACCCTTCCCGCCATCAAAAATTCACAACACAAAACAGGAACCTGCTTATATTGAAAAAGAATAAAAAATGGACATGCCCTATAATCCTATAAGGAATGCTCAATAAAAACTTCATACAACTTTTACAAAGTAACTGGTAATTACTGTTAAAATTTAGTTAAACATTGATTTTTGAATACACCAGGGCATGAGTAACATTCTAGCACTTTATTATATTAAAATTTAAATAACTAAACAATATTCTAGATGTTCTAATGACTTTTACATCAGATTGGAGGACATAAATATAGAACAGAAAAAGCAAAACACTGCCAGACTGCGGTGACCTACATGTCTGGAATAAAAATAGTATAAGAAGCTATTCGGCAAATTGCCACCCCCTCAAAAAAACTTCAGTAAGATGTGAAATAAACAAATAAATAAAGGACTTTTGAAGTGTTTACAGCCTTATTTCCCTGTAATTGCGCAAGAGATCAAATGGGCACAACATATATCACTAAATGTATCATCAAAGACCTACAGTCATTTCTCTCTTTGTCAAAAATAAAGGATTCATAACGCTTATGAACACGCTGAAGTATTTAAGTATAAGTAAGAGGTAATTTTCCAGGTTGTTGTTCGTCTTTTTTTGAGTGTGAAAATACAGCACTGTGGGCTTCCTTTAAGGTAATATTGTATTTGAGATAATGATATCTTATCAGTGTTTACCTGTGATTTTTTTTAAAGTAAAAATGTGGATACCGGTTATTTTACTTTGCCAGATAAAAACAACAGTTACACTGGATATTTACTAACTGTACTTGCAAAAAAAGTTCCATTGCACAGCAAGGTTGAAGACTGTATACACTTGCATGCAGTTTCTACAAGCACCCTTTAATATTTGTGGATAATAGTGAACACTTGCAACACATTTTTCCCTTCTTCATTCCTTCTTACATAGATAAGATTGTACTTAATTTATTCCTAGAGGCTCTGTGCCTCTTGCCAGGTTTCCACTGTGTATGAAAGAGTTCTTAAAAAATTGCCTGGTTAAAATAAAGGTTTTATGAAAACAAGATAAAACAACCTCTGATCCTCTCAGAGTTGAACTAGAGATGGACTCTGACACACGTGACACGGTCATTGTTGAGCTCCTTCCTAAGCCACATCCCACAGAAACACAAACCTAAACAATCATCTTTGCCGCACACTAGCACTGACTGACAGTGCATGAGGAGTGGAAATGGTTTCACACAAAACAGGGTTGGAGCTGTTTGTAAAGTGCTTTGCACAAATGACAAATCTTGCCCATGCTGACCTCAGTATGTCACTTATGTGTGTGGGTGTGTGAAACTGCTTGTTTTCATCTAAGTTTAAAGTGTGTGATTCATTTATTCAAGTCTCTCAAACTCTCTGGTTGTCCTTGGGAAAAGTCCAACCCAGCTGGGGTTTGGGAATATACTATCATTCTGTCAACAATGCAAGTTAATGGAGGACATAAGAGTAAGTTAAATAAACAGGATGAAACAACTTCCAATACAATTACTGCTGGGTTCATGGTGTCTTGAATTCATTAAACTCTGACATCTTTATTTGGTTTCATGTAAAAACTACATCTAGGTCTTTGTTATTACGTAAAATTGTCTTGGTATTTAGTTTTCACATAAAATTGACAAATTAGTTTGCATTTTTGGGGGAAATTTGACATCTCGGGGTTTGTATTGAAGATTACTGAACTGAGGATCACTGTTCTTATTAAAATACCAACCAAGTTGTGGCTGGACGCATTTTTATTATAGGATCAATCTGAGGGTGATTTTCATCTTGCTTAAGTATAGTTGTTTGAGTTGGATAAATTTATATCAATTTGGCTTAGAAATGTAAATAATTTGGTTATTTTTTGGGGAGGTATTTGTCAAAATTAAGTCAGCAAATTTAAATTAAGTGTACATAGTTAGCGTAACAATTTAATTTTGGCTTTATCTTGTTAAAAATGAGTTTGGCTAATTTGAGAAGTTTGGTGGGCTATCCGTGTATTTTTTTCATTTGTTTTAATTTTTGGCCGGATTGTTTCCTGTCTCTGACACCGTCATGATTCTGTATGTAATGTCGAGCTTTCTTCCAGTTGCTTGTTAGGTGGAGAGAGAGAGAGAGAGAGAGAGAGAGAGAGAGAGAGAGAGAGAGAGAGAGAGAGAGTGGGCGGGACTTACTGGTTAGAGCTTTTCAGCACCGCGGACAGCTCCCATCTCCTGTTTATGGACTGCAGGCAAGCGACGCCAAAACCAACCTGGATGTTACAGACAGAAAAAAGAAAATCAATTATCAGTCAACCATACTTCAACCTCCAGCAGATTTCTTCAGCACACAGCCTCTGTTCTGTTCTCCACTTCATCTCCGCGCTTGTTTTTCTTCTCTTTCTACGGCCTCACTGTGGAGTTCAACCGGGTTCAGCTGCATTGCCTCTGCGTCTTGGGTTTCGATCTGCTCTTCTGTACTAGCCACAGTGCTTTGAAAGTGCTTTTTGGACCAGGGGTGGGTGGGGGTGAGAGTACAGGGTGGATTGACCTGCTACTATTAAATTTATCTGACTGAGGACTGATTCAATAAATTACCGCCGCTCGATTGTGCCGGAATATGTTCAGGCGTTGGGATTTTATGGATGTTGCTTTTGGATGCCCAAGCAAAAAGAGGAAGTTGAGTAGTTTTCCTGGTTTTCTCTGCATGCTCTGATATGAGACAAGCGACCTGCATTGAAATCACTGGCTGTCATACCCAAAACAGCTGCCCAGGCGCGTGTAATTGTTTCCTTCTCCTTCTTTTTTTTGTCTACAAGAGCAACAAAAGAAAATGAGGTGTTTCAGTTACTTTTGAATCGCACCTGAGAGAGAAAGAGTGGCTCATTACCTTGCTGGCACTGCAGGGAGCGGTTTTTTCTTTGCTCAGCTGCCTGACAGATTTTGGGATCTCACATCCAAGAGAGGGGGGAGATCTGAAACTCCAAAAAAAAGAAAAAAAAGAAAGGAGAGTGGTCTTCGCCCTCTCTGCCACTCACCAGAAGAAGATATAGAATAGAAGATGAGGAAGTTTCGGAAAGTGTTGGACGGTTTGACTACCTCTTCCCCTGGAGCGACTCTCGGATCTCCATCGTGCAGCAGCGGGGCCGGGACTCCCACCGCGGCGCCAACTCCGAAAGAAATCGATGTCCAAGAGACTCTAGTGTCGGAAAACTTTCAGCTGTGTAAGGTGGGTTGATGAGGAGTTTTGCTTCATTTAGATTGACAATGTCCCAAAGAGAAGAAACTGTAGTCTGTAGCACTGTGTAACATCTGGTTTTTTTAAATACATGTGCACATTCACTGCGTTTTTGGATGAAGTGATTCCATTGCGCATTAGCTTAATGAAAACACTAATTACAAGGAAAGGAAGCCTGAAAGTTAAATGTGGAGTGACTACATTCGTTGATGGTTAAGTTCAGCACCAAGGATAGCTCATGTAGTTCTCTTTGTATTGTGAAGCTATTTAAGACACATCAGCGCAGGGACAGAGACAAGTCCTCATGGCTCTTGTTTATCTGCAGTGACGGTAATCTGCAATAAAGCTATTACTCATCCATTGTTCATATGCTGTGCAAGGCTTTCCCCTGGAACTTGAGCACTCTGAGATTTAAATGTGTACAATCTTGGCAGGCTGCACTCAAGCTCCCACTTGTCTATGCAGTCCAGCTCCAGTATACGCGCACCGCCATCGTCATGTTGTGTTGGGTGCAGTAGCCTAGCTTACACACATGTGATGAAAACAACCCGAAGGAAGTAGATGAATAGAGGAGGCTCCTGGTTGCATCAGCAAGCAGGCGCGATTGGTGAAGGAACGATGATATAACTGGTGTCCCTCCCTTTGCATAAAAGAGAGAGCACAACAAGCCAGCAGAGGGACCCTGCAGTAGCCTGCAGTCCTAGCTAATGTGCTTTCACCAAAAACAAGGAAGCATGATGGAGTGATCCAAGGATGTGGATCATGATTTCATTTCTTCATTCTCAAATGCAACTGTAGATTTTAGACTTCTCTGATCTGTTTGAGCATCTTTGGTTTCATTTATTCTCCCTTTCTTCAGGGTGATGCTGGTGTTGGTGTTCATGATGGGGGGGTTATGATTCAGAAGCTTAAAAGAATGCTGCAGAGCACCCTCAGCAGGCTGGCAGTCACACAGGCAGACAGAAATAGGGAGGAGAAAGTGCTGGAAAAGAACAGAATGATTGCCTGGTTTCATGTAGGCAGCTTCTTCCCCTTCGGTGAACAGCTTAATGCGTGGTTGTTATTGAAGAGTCTGAAACAACCGAGCCACTCATGAAAAAGCCACAAGTCTATAAGTGAACCCTCAATAACCACTAACATCATATTTCTTTATGAAAAATCATTGCAGCTCAGGCTTTGTTTTTATGTCCATATTTAAATACATTTATAACTTTTTGTTCGTCCCACATGACAACATTTGACAAGGAGGTTAAGACTTAAGCCTTCAATGCAACAATGATTCCAAAACGATAAAACATTTTCAGAGAGTAAGAATAGAGAAAAAAGACAGCACAGAAACAGTTTGAAAGAGAAGTCACCTCTCTGACCATGTATTATTTTTTTCTTCTGTTTTGTAATACAGAAGCAGACATTCCCTGCCACTCTTTGAGCCCATTTCTCTTGTTTGATTTTGTGCTTCTGTCTACTGCAGAAACTGATTAAGTTTAATCTTGAGTAACTCTTGGAAGTTAGTCATGACTCCTTTCTGCGTCGTGCACCGTGGGAGGAGGCAGTGACTTCTTTTGTTTTGATTACACAGTATTTTTGTGTCTCAATAGTAAAAATGCTCAAGCAACAAACTGAAGAGGTTCCAAAAGCAAAACCTCATGAAAGTGTGTGTGTGTGTGCATTAGTTCATTTGTGTGTGTTTGTGTGTGTGTGTGTGTGTGTGTGTGTGTGTGTGTAAACAAGTAAAAAATGGCATTAGAATCATGGAAATTTCACTGATTTGTGACAGTGCTTATCACTGTAAAACATAAGATAATCTGAACAATATTGAAGACTCTGGGCCAACAGTTCACACTTAATACATGTGGTTGGTAAAAAACAACAACCTCATTATCCATTGCAAACTTTGAATTACTGAAAACGTTCCCAGGAAAACCAAAAGCAACACATTTTAAATAAGGCTGTAAAAAGTTTTTATTTCGATGTTTTATTTTTCAAAACTTTATTCGTCATCTCTATTGTCTGACGTGTTGCTTTTTTAATGCTTAGTTTATGACCTTATTCTGTTTTCATAGCTTTCTTTGTTACCCTATTCTTTTTATTTCGAGCAGCTGTATATGTTTGATGAGCAATGGTAAAACTAAACTTCCCCCTTGGATTAATGAAGTATTTCTTAGTCTGATTCTGATTAAACATCTGTGACCCTGAAAAAAGTTTACCTGGATAAACCAATGCCTGATACAACACTTTGTTTACAGTTGCAAGTCTTAATGCTGCATTCGTAATCATGGGGCTGATACAACAATGAAACACATCCAAACCCTTAAAATTAAATCTTTATTCTGTCATCAACTCCAGTTATTGTCCAGTTACCAAAGAAAGTGTTTTAAAATGAATAAACCCGAGGTGGAATACCATTGAAATTTTGTTCACCAAGGGGATAAATTGAGAAAAGACTACTAAAATGTTAGATAACTGGTCTGAAGTTTAATTGCGAGGATTTAAGTCACAATTTCTGAAGGAAAAGAAAAGAAAGTACAATATTTAGGTGGAGAGGTTCAGATATGCAATGTTCTCGTCTTTTTTTCTGACAGTATGATGCGTGGACATCACCTCAGTCTCTCATCGGAGCCCACACATGCTCGTGATGGCTATAATGACTCAGTGGGTTTTCTTCCTGTTAGTCTCACATTACTATGTGTCAACTGACTGTCAGAGGCCACAGTGTGGGATCCATAATGGAGAAGTTAATGTCAGGCTGACAAGAGAGAGAGAGAGAGAGAGAGAAGGAATGAGTGAGGAAAGTAATTCAGCAAACTGCATACAAGTGACACAACAATGACTTCATTTCTTTGTGTGGGGGATTGTTGTAGAAGTGTCCTTGTGGGTGTTAAGCATGCCAGTTGTGATAAAACATTTGGAAAATATAATAAAACGGCTTCCGGCTGTTAACTTGATAATGTAAACATGGAGACATTGCAAGAATATAAAACATACGAATGAAAACATACAACAAACTTTGTGCGTGTGTGTGTGTGTTTATGTGTCAGCTTGAGAAAGACAAACAGCCGCCTCTTTATTTTGTGTGGGTTTTCATCAAATCCTTTGTTCATTCTCTCTGTAAGACAAGGCAGATTGCCCATTTACCTCATGCTGTGCAAATTTATTGGAAAAAAAGATTCACAAACAGCTCTTCATTTGTCAAAAACTTCCATCACTTTACTTGTTTACAAATTATTTTAAGTATGAAGTGTTTGTTTGGCCATTTTCTCAGTGAATGTGCTGAGTGAGAGTATTATTTTCCATTATGGTTGTAACAAATGACTATTTTACCCTTTCCTTTAAGATCGAGCACAAAACAATATTCTGATTCTCTGACTTAATCACTGATATGCTAACTGCCACACAAGAGTTTGGAGACACAGCTGATTTTTGGCTCCACAAGTGCATATAAACAATCTCCCAAGCATAATAACAACACACAGCCCATCCACAAACATATGCAGGAAATTGCTTTGCAGTTACACTATTTAAAAGATGCACGTGTGACTGTCAAGCCCACACTTCAGTCTGAAGAGACATATGCTTAACATTCATATTGAACCCTTTTGGTATTAATATCACCCTAATATACCAGGTGGTTAATGACAGTGGATTTATTACAAGAGATAATATGCACACGGTATGCATCTTCCACAATATATATAAAGCAATGAAAAAAACACATTTATAAAGTAATTTCAGCAAATGGAAAAGTCTGGATTGAATCAGACCTAGTTTTTACTTGTGATTTTTTTTCTTTGTTTTTGTCTAATCAAGTGGCATAAAAGTCCCCTATTTGAATCCTCGAAATATTCACTCCTTAAAAGAAAGTATAAATGTTATCATTTAATGGATCATACTTACAGTCTGGGCAGGCTGGATTTCACTATTAGCTAGTATCAAGGGGCACGCTGTATGTAATGGTTTTGCAGACCATGAGTTTTACACTCCTGCTCTGGTACATCTTTGTACAAAGTGCATAAATACAGATTAACCTGTATAACATGGAGACCCAGTCCGATAACTGCCTATTTCACCATCGACAGATTGTCTACACCAAAAAGAAATTGGTACAGGAACTTGATGTCAGCGTGCCTGATGCTCCACTTCAACAGCTCTGTCTTGTAAAGTGTATTTGACTGCACAGTAAGAAATATCTTGATATTAAACAGTGGTGAAGTGTTGGCCTTAGCACAGCACTCCTCTCAGTGTAATTAGTAGATTGAGTGTGTTTTTAACAGCCCTGTGATGGCAAATCAATCTGACTGAATAATGCATCCTTTAAATAGTAAGGAAATGGTGCCATTAACGTCATATGAGGTTTTTGTTTGGTACAGTTTCTCTCTTCTCACAGTGTTCTAACATTGTACCTTTGTGGTCACCATCTCACAGATGTAATAATCATTTACTGAAGATCACTGATAACTTTTGTGGAGCCCCAAGCACTCAGTGCATTCACCAGTGAACTCACTTGGAGCACAAATTCAAACATCTATGCTAAAATAGCATATTAGCAAAGACATAACTTCATAATTTTCCTGATCACAACAAAACAGGACTTAAAGCAGGTGGAGTTCATTTGAGCAAACAGCACATGCACACTGCCCTGATGGCTTTGCTGGCTCTGTTTACCCCGTCACTCAGTTAGAGCCCCTGGGACTCTGCAGAGGCCTTCTCTTGCCCCCCTTTACCGTTTTAATCAGCCTGCAGCTGCTCAACTGTCTGAAGTACATTACTCTTGCTTCTTACAAGATGACTGTTAGTCTTAGCCTTGCTACAGAAGGCAAAATGATGTGTCACACTTACACCAACATAATCAGGTACTAAAAAACGAACCCATTTTTTGTGTTTTTTTGTCGCTGTGTAAATCATTCATTATCTGTTTTAAGCTCCATTTAGCTCCAACATAACAAAGGAAACAACACAAAGGAATCAAACTATTATATTTTGTTTGATTAAAAATCAAAGATGAACCAAAGAGCTGAAAAGAAAACACAAAGACGTTGCCAAGTGGGAAAGAGAGAGTGAGTTGATCCTGATTACTCATTTCTTAAATGAATGAATAGTGCAAATTCTTGAAAACAGTTTGCAACATGGCTGTAGATTTTTATGTACTTGATTTCTTCCTTTTTCTCTCTTTTACACACACATGCCATTCTTACCATGCATTATTTAATACTTGTCAGTGCTCTTGCCTCGGATTGCTCATCACAAATGGCCTCTTCAACCATTTCTTTCTTCAGTCTTGCCCTGTGTGAGCAAAACCCATCACACAGGATTTTGTTGTGTAGATCATTGTATCCAGGCCTTATTAAGGCCAGGTCTTTGAATATGCTCTGTTGTGTCAACTTGAATTCAAGCTGAGCAATATCGATTGAGGGCCTGTTTTGCGTGTGTGTGTAATGTTGAATATGCTTAAAAGGTCAGTAGCAGTTACCCATATATGTATTTAAATACATATATATATATATATTGTCATAGTTTTCACAAATCATCTGTGGTAGGTCAAACCATAATGTCTTTAAGTATACTATTCTAATATACTATTCTATATGAATATATAAAAAAACACTAAACTCTTTTTGGAAAATTCGCAATTCTCATCAAACACTTTAACTTATCTAAACTGCTGAGCTCGGTTATCCTTGCAACCACCACAGACTGCCAGGAGAATGAAATGATCAGGCCCAGGACATGAGGTATTGGCTGGGAAAGTTGTGTATGGTTCAACAACAGAGCCATTTGTAATAGTTACTGGAGTACCCTATGGTCAGTTAGTGTAAGTTAGGGACAATGCTGGTTTCATTCATGTATGGTTGAAGATACAATAAGCAATCATTTTTTTAAACCTTGTAATTTATCTTCAGACTTTGAGCTTTAGCAGGGATGAGGAATGTTTGTCAGAGACACATTAATCTTCCTACCTTGTTAGACTTCAAACCAAACCTGTCAAAGGTTCCACTGTGCTGCTGAGTGCAGCTTCCTCTAGCTAAAATCCTGTTTGCCATGGGGCTAACTGCATGATCAGCTGACTCTACTCTGTGTTAGGCTCAGACAACACAGCTGACATGCCTGTGAGGCTCCTAAGGCCATGTTAGCTCCTGGAGCAGCCTCACAGGACCCCTGCATCTGTCTCTCAGGATGAAGTACTGTGTTTGACATCTCTGCCATGTGTTCACCATCACTGATGTCAGTGCCCATGACAGACACTCCAAATTTAAGTTATTTTATTTTATTTTATGCTTATTGTTTTTCTATTTCTGTGATTGGACAGCAGTTTTTGTCTTGGAGTAGTTATCTATAGAGGAGAGAGCTGTGTTTGACATCTCTGCAGGCCTCAGATTTTTAGGGTTATTAGAGCTAAATTCAGCCTGGGAGTGATAATAATGATATACTAGAGTAACCAGAATCATACTGTGGAGAAACAAAGACAGAAAAATAACAGAAACTACTCCAGTAATAAATAAACACATGCTATTGTCTATGACAAGAAACTATCACAGGGTCCTGAGCTGGAAACTTCCACATTATGTGTCTGTGGGAATCTTACATATTTGGCCAATAATTTTGGTTCAGAAAACAAACACATTTTTCTGATATTGCAAACACAAGACAATTCTTTCAATCACAGGTCACAGTAAATCTAAGTCATCCACTTTTCCATCTAAACAGCAATTTCATGATGCTGGACTAGAAGTCATGCTGCTTTTGAACGTTATTGATAGCAAGTTAAGAATAGTGATGAAATTTAACTCTGAGTTTAATGCTTGTTTTTTGATGGTGCCTTATTTTACATTCATTCTTTGCAGTGAGTATTCATGCATATGCTTGGATGCATCTGACAATGTGTAAATTTTAAACTTGTGCATTAAATCTAGTCTATCTAGTGAAATAGTCAGTTTTTAAGTAAAAAAATAATCCATACTTCTCTCTGCCTATTCAGCCAGGAATGTTTTCTGTTTCTACTTTGAGTCACTTCTTAAAGCTATGTACATTTGTCGCTGAAGTTTCATGCAATGGATGAAAAAATATGAGTAAAAGCAAGATGAAAATTTCCATAATCTTTAATCTGATGCACCATATAAGCTTGTGTTATTTCAGTGTGAACCTTGATTATTTGGTACATAGTGTTTGGCTATATCTTTGGATTTTCATATTGTACAGTGATGATCCATGTTTGAAGACACAAAAGCTCAAAGAGCACTTGGCTGGCAGTGGCAGACATAGGTACTGCTTGCTATTTATAGAACACAGGATCTAGACCAGCTCTGCAGCTGAATGCCTTTTGTAGTGAGAGACTGCTGTGTAGCATGAGGCAGTATTAGTCTTTGGAGGCTGGAGTTGTCTGAGTGTGGTTACCTTAATGGTCATTAGATTTAAAGACGTACACATTTCTCTTCAATGTAAGAAGAGAAAAGGAAAGACAAAGGATGAAAAGCCAAACTGATGTGATGCCCCTTCTGGCAGCTATAGTGCAGAACCTTTGCAGTGGGTCAGCAGTTGCTGCATGAATGACTGGGTTGCTGTGTGTACTATGTGTGCATCTTCAGTAAGTCCTCCCAATTTCCCCTTATCTATTTCTGTCTGGGTTATTATCAGCAACATAAAACAAGAACATTAGATCAATCAGGGGAAAAAGATTGTTTTATAGATAGATAGATGGGAAGGACAGATGGATTGGTGGATGGGTAGGAAATGTGACAACTTCAAATGTAGGGCTTAAAGACATGACCTGACCAGTCTTCATGTGTATATTACCATCATCATACACATATGAAACTGAAAAAGTGTTTTTTGAAAAATATATATTCATTTTACATTTGCTAGCAGCCATACATCTTCAACGAGTTGGGATAATGAACTGCGAGGACCAAAATGCTAAATTTACAGGAGGCTATTTACATGAAAAGACATAATAAGAGCATTTCAGAGAGGCTGAGCACCTCAGATATGAAGTTTGGAGGTTCAACACTATGAGCGATAGCATTAGCAAATATGTTTCTATAAGTGAAATATAAAGTCTCTGCTTGAAAAATAGGGTTGATAACTGATACTGAATAACCTTAATCATCCAGTGTCCTTGATCTTTTACACTACAATACGGCTCCCTGTTCATACCGCATTAAAAATAGACACATCACTTCAGCGTAAATCACTTAAATTATCTTGCGAATGTTAATAGGAGTATCTATTCCCAGTCAAAGCTATTTGCACCTGCTTGCACGGTCACTGCCTCAATCACACGAATACATTAGCTTTGGATGGAGCAAGCATCTGAGAAGAGTGATTAAAATTCAGAGGCATTCTTTGAAATAGGACAAAGAAACAATACGCTCCAAAGAGCACAGTCATGTTTGAGAGATTGGACATTATAATCTTCCTTGCTGTGGTGTTAATAATGTTATTGAATGCTGCCTTTGTAAAAGTGGGGTGATGCATCACATAAACAGCCAAGCATGTGTGGAGCTCTTATTCATCACATGTATAAATTGAATAGGTCCAATGTTTCCTTAACAAAACGTTCTGGTGATGAGATCAATTTTATCTTTGACAACAACTGAACTGTTTTGAGTTTATGCCAGGATGACTGAACGCCAATCATATGTATTTTTGTTCATTTTGAGCAAGCTTACAAGCATACCAACAAACTTAATCGGGACTCCAGTCACATCCACTTTTCAACAATTTGATTCAATAACACTGTTACATTTACATAAAATGAAAGGAATCATTCATCATTACCTTAACTCAAATAGCCAACAACAAAAGATTAATTATGTGCCCCAGCAGACTTGGTCTTCTCAGCAGCATCCTGAAAGAATGAAGATCACACACTGATTGCACATAAGACTTTGCATGTTCACGTAAGAGATTAAAAAAGAAGTTCAGCTTCCTTTATGTCTTTTCCGGTACTGAAGTATCCTGAACACATGGAGAAAGAAAAGTAATGCAGTGCTGAGACTCCAAAGCAGGGATGACTCAATTATCACAAGCAGGGGTGTTGATTGGTTTTTCATGTAGTGAGTCTCCTGGACCCACAGAAGATGATTTGAGTGGGTCCCTAGATTATTGATGACATTCTAAGAAATTGCACTTTTTAATGTTGGTATGAGTTTTGACAAGCACTCATGTACGTTAGAAATGCATCTGACAATATCTGTAATCTGGGAAGCTTGTTAGAATAAACTGTCCAATTTATGACGTACAAAGTTCAAATGATACTATGTCTGTCTTATATTGTCATTATAATATAGTCAAACGGATGCCTTTTACTGTTTTATATACCTATAACCTTATATTGCTTAAAGAATAACTTGTTGCTCTTAAACAGCTTCTCTGACGATTTGTGCTGAGGGGTTCTATTTTTTTTTTTTTTTATAAGATATATATACTTTTAAATCTATTTGAGCTTTCATAACCAGCAGCTGGTCTTTCAAGAAGGGGAAGCTCTTTTTTCCCGGCCGACATCATAAATGTGTACATTTATTGATATATAAATTCTAACCACCTTTCCTTTTCTTGTCGTTTTCAACAAAGACAAAGTTACAGGGAATTGTTAAAGTCTACGGGTCAGTTCAAAACAACGGGATGGCAGACTGAAAACGCTCCGACGGATATAAACATGAGTGTAAATACTTACAGATCGCTGATTCGCTGATTTCACTGTCAATCAAAAAGGGATTTCCGCCCTCAGACAGATTATCCAATCATCATGCAGAAGCTAAGCGTCCGGGCCCGCCCATTACCCCAAGGGGGCGGGAGAAAGCCAGCATTCATCCAATGACCGTCCAGTTTCGCTCAGTGAAGACACCTGTCATGAATGTGTCGTTTTCCTCATGGTTTTCCTGCGATAAGTAGATGATTCTGAACAAAAGCTGAACGCTGTCTAGCTCGTTTTTAGTCAACGAAATCTACACACAGCTGTACTTTTTTTTTTTTTTTTTTTTTTTTACATTTTAGGGTAAGCTAAGCTTCCCTTGCAGTCTTGGAGCAATCGCCACTGATCAGAAGTCAGCGGTATGTGAGTAAGAACTGGAAGCCAAGTTCAGAAAGTACTTCAATTTTGTTATAGTTACCTTATGTCAACAAATGTGTCTTATAGGTCAGAAAGCAGATAAATTGAAGTTATTCCAATGCGGCCCAGCCAGTGTCTATATGCTTGATTTCCATAACATATTATGCCAAGCTTACTGAGGAAGAGTTGGTGTAGTGGTTTAAACACGCATCACATATACAGAGGGTCTCTTGCTTGACCTTCAGTCACAACCCAATCACTCACTCACTAATCAGTCAGTCTATCAATCAATGCACCCACCCATCCATTCATCCATAACCAATCTTAGTGTCCATGGTTGCCTTCAACTACAATACAGTAAAGCAGTCACACACTAAGGTAGATCGTGTGTCTTGGGTGTTAGAAGGGCAACTCTTGCATGTTAAGTGGTGCAGAGAAAAACAACCTGACTGAGTGTTATTAGTCCTGACAGAGGCTTGAGGGTTTGAGTGCAGAAGCCTTATTCAAGTTCTGATACAAGAAAAAAGGCCAAATGTATTTCCAATGAAAGAAAACAACATATGCCCATTCTCCCTGCAAAATGTTTTTTCTACATCTGGGGGAAGCTTCAGGAGTGTGCATTACAAGTGTGTGGTAATGATACTAAATAGATCTCATCTCTGTGGTTTTGCTGTCATTGATGTCATTAAATTGAAAACATTTATGTCCTTGTTTACTTCCTCTTTATTTGGGTCCCAGAAATGACTGACATTATGTGTGGGATAAACTAAGGTCTTGATCTAATTGGCTGAATCTAAAAATGGAAGAGAAACAAGCTGAATATAGGGATGTCTAGTTTGAAATTACCAAAAGGAAACCTTATTCAACATCTACACATGTTCATTACCTGATCCATTACTGTGAAGGAGTCCTCAACAAACAGCATGAAAGAAAGAGTTGACATGTCGCTGACGGATTCATTGCCCATATTTTTAGGAGTGTGTAATTTTGTGAATAATGTGTGAGAGTAAGACGAGATTGCAATGACTGTGTAGTTTCTGACTGGAATATCAAAACATTCATTAATTGGCAAAGGGAGCTTTGTTTTGCTTTATTCAGACACACAAGTCACTTGTTGTAGTTTTTGCGCGGTCATTGGTTAAAACCAATATACCAATGGTGGAGTTCTTTATGATTAGAACTATTTCAGGGTGTGCTAGAGATTGTAGGCTTAACCTTGATGAAAGACTTTTGGCAGATTTCATGACACAGAACTCATGTCTGGATAGTTTTTGTTCTATATAACCTCAGAAAATGCAGTTGCTGGCCACAACTGATTTATTACTGCATTGCTTGTTTGCCCTTTCTCTCTGTGACGTGTGCAAATTAGTGTTTTCTACCAAATATATGTATATATCTGGCCACTTGACATTTTCCCACTTGATCTTCCCTTCTATTCACTCAGTGACATAATATGTCTGGATGTTCTGTTTGCAAAATTTAGATGTATCTATGGAATAATAAGAACGAAGTGTAATGCAATAAGATATAACCTGAGAAAAATAGTAACAAAACCTATAACGAAAACCATGATTACATTAACCTTCATATCAAATGCTGTGTTTCCCTTTAAATAATCCATTAATTTAAATTTTTTCTTTCAGACTGTGCGTCATGGTTTTCCCTACCAGCCCACTGCTTTAGCCTTTGATCCTGTGCAGAAGATCCTTGCTGTTGGCTCCAGATCAGGAGGTGTAAGGATGTATCCTTTATATTTCGTGTGCTCACATTCTTCCTCCACTTGTCTGGGGACACTCCTTCGAAAATTTTACATTCATGGTAATGTATATCTCACATGACCTACCATTTTGCACATTTTTGGTTGCAAAATAAGACCATCACTTTTATTATTTTACTCATGTGCGTATGTTATCTAATCACAATACAGGCAAATTTTACAAGCATGTTCTTTCATAAATTCAAAGACAATAAATATATTACACACAAAACATGCACAATTGTCAGCTCAAACTGATGCTAGGATTATTTCTAAATAAATCCTCTTTCTTCTTCTCTCATTGTATGTTTCCCACAAACCTGTGGAATTACTATGGTGTCTCCAGGCAGCTCCCTCCTTCTTTTGCCCCCATCCCCCACATTCATTCTCATCCCTCATTCAGCCTTGTCAATTTGTGTGTGCGGCTGTCATGTCAGATGCTCAGAACTGTCCATCCAATGGTCTATCCCCTGGGTAACCCGGTCACAGGGATGGAAGAGGATATGTGAGTCCAAGCCAGGTGGGAGATTACACTGGCATAAACACCCAGGTTTCTTCTTTGCCTCAGGGAAATCTCAAGCAGAAGTGAAAACATCTATTGATGCTGAAGCAGCTGCACTGCTTGTTGTGTTGGGGTGTTTGAGAAGTGATTCCTCTATAGGTGACATAACATGATCTGAAAGGAAGAGAAAATATGAAAAATATATGGGACTGAAAGTTGAGAAGAAGGGTAAAGGTGAACAGCAGTGTTTGAAGCATAAGTAATAAATGGCAGATTTCAGCAAAGGCTGAGATTTTTTTGTATTGAACCCTTGAGCTACCTATCAAATGTACTGACATGCTACACATACCTGCAATATCTCTATTATCCTACATCCAACATTCACAAAAGCACACATTTTCCTGTACTTACTTCTCTCTTTCTACCTTACCCACAAACATCTCATGTCTGAGGACTTTTGTTCGCTTCTTTTGAGCCTAGTTCTCTATTCAGCTCCTGTCCTTCAAACTCTTACTGAATGCTTTTTCTTTCTCTCCTAAGCATTTCATTGTCTCTTGTAACCTTCTGGCAATGGACTTCTTTTACTTTTTTTCTTACGCGCCTGTCCTCTCTTCATGTTTCTTCTTTTGCAGCTGTGTATTTATTGGATTATAGGTAATTTTTCCATATTTTTTCATTGTATTTGGTATATAAAGCTATTACGGGTCATTCTGCATTGACGGGGTCATAGTGCTGTACACAACCAACAAAATGTTGAAAAGCCAAGGGCTGAATGAACTGAATTTGAATTAAATCCTCTGAGATATAATTTGGTCTGTTAGAATATCTGTAAGGTTTTTCATTCCCACACTGTTTTTGAAGCATTGCTAGCAGCTTTAGATTAAGAATTTGTGTACAAAAGCTGCTAAAATAGTTCCCCATCTCTCTGTATATGAGTGAACACATCCTCAGACCATCCTTGAGTACCTTGTGTAAGCAAAGGGTTTTGTTTGTGGCAAAATGTCAGTGTTGCTGTTATGAGCATTGCTGCAATGGCATGATCTTTTTTCAATATACCGGTATGCATCTTTCTCCCAATTCTGACTCTGCAGTGAATATGACTGTAAGTGTAACTGTATCTGGAGTGTCAAATTTCACATACTGGGTATCAAAAGATGAGGCTACCTCAGGGCAGGCCTGCTCTAGTGGATGGTGTATAGAGAAGATGTCATTTAGATTGGCGCAGTGGGTTGGCAATGAGAGTCTCTGCAGTGGGCTCCTGGGATACTCCCCTCACAGATTGGGGTGAGATTACTGAAATATGCTGAGATTTGTTTTATTGAGAGCAAATACAACAGAGAAGTCAGAGTCATATGTGTCCGATTGTGTGTTGGCTGCACGTGTGGTATGAATGGCGGTACTTGTGTCTGCCTGCTTACTACCCCCTGCCTGTGTCAATATCAGTATCAATATTTTGCGTGCCTCTGTTCACACATTTATTCGTGTGTTTGCCTCAGTGTTGTTGGCTTGTGTGTCAACACGGTGAAATTGAATGTTGTTTCAATAAATGGTTTACATATTTGTATAATCCAAAGTCTGATTGGCAGTCATTTCTCATGACAGGCAATCAGTTCTGTAGAAATCAGAACAATGCTGACACTCGAACGCAAAGAGAAAATGTGACAGTAGGAGAGAGGGAGAGGAAAATAGAATGGGTCTGAATTTTTTTCAAGAGATTTGTCAAAATCACAGAAAACTAGACATTCACGTAACTAAACAGAATTGATGCTTAAATTGATTGATTGATTAAATAGAATCACTAAAACATCGTTTGGACTCAGTCTTGGGAAAGGTGGAAATTTAAGATACTTGAGAATAAGGTTTTTACTCATATATTTATCACCTAACTGTTTGTCATTCAAGGCTATATGAGGAATTAATATTATTTTGATATTATTCAAACAATATTTTGATACCAGTGCTTTTCATTGGTGTAGAACCCCTCATCAAGGTTTTTAATTTTTTACTAGCAAAAAGCAAAAAGATAATTTTTTGGCACTTGAACTGATGAAGCTGTCATAACATATCCTCCAGCTCCAACTTAGATTAACATCAGGATTTTCGATACGTACTATATATGTTGCGAACTCTCTTGGGTAAACAAGACAAGGGGGCTAATTTGACATCCATCTACTTATGATGGAGATTGCAGCTGATCCCCTTGGGAATAATGTTCTCACTGCAGCCATGTTATCAAATGAATGTAAAGCTGATTTGAGCTTGGGCAGACACTTGGTGGAGGTCATGCTGTATGAATATGTAGCTTCTGTTACAGCAGATTATGATTCACTAATATTTAGAGTGTGTTTGATGAACAATACCATTAGATAGTCATCAATTAAGATTCATTGTTGACACACTCTGTCATTGGCTTTGCTCGCTGTGCCAGCAGGCCTGAAAAATAATGTTTATTTTGCCAACACAACTCAGCTTCAACAGCAGCTGGTAACCATCCTAATTTGCACAGAAAATAATGCTCTTACGTGATGTCTGGCATCCATTTGAAACATGTTGCAATAGATATTAGCGCATACATAAGATAGCACAAAAAAGTCATGCTTTTCATCAAACTTTATCTGGACTTAATAACTTGTAAAAGGAGCAGCATTCCATATATGAAACAGAGCAAAGAGCTTTTTTAACCAGTGCTAATTGTGCGGTATTTACAGCAGGAAGATTATGGGAATTAAAGTTGAAATAGTAAATGTGGTTCATAGATGATTTTTTATAAAGGCCTTGCCTAGCATGATAATGGATCTTTCTCTCACTAAAGGTAGAGATTAAAATAGTTTCTTGGATCCTGTCATGTTACTATATATACTATATATACTATATTCAACCATCTAAGAGGGTAAACTGGAAAACTGCATGGAGCCTCACTCCTGAGGCCAATACAACAGTTTTCTGTTGAACAGAATCAGCTCTCATGAATCGAGAGGCAGAAAAGAGAGTACAAAGTTAGAACACTTAAAAATGCATGCACTCTCAAACCACTGTGCATAAAATGAGTCATAAAATACAAAATATATATTCCACACAGAAGTACAGCAGGAAGAGCAGGGGGTGCGAAAGGTAGCAGTTCTTATTAGTGTCAGAAAGTCTTTTCCAGTAGACCATTCTAAAATCATGGTAAGAAAATGAAGCTCTTTCCACACTTTTTTTCAAAAGTAAAAAAAAAACATAAATAAATGTTGAGAGTATTGTTACAGAAAATAATACATTATCACTTAACATCTAACATCTTTCTTACTTTGGAAATTACTCTACTAAGCTTGTTCACTACCCTTTCTCTTGTTGTCACTGAGGCGAAACGGTTCGTTACCATAAGCATTACATCTATAAATGCAGGCGCTAAATGTAAATCCTTATAATATGCTGAACTGACGAGCTAAACAACATGGATTATTTTGATATCAAATCCTGTCCTGCAATCAAGGCAAGAGCACCAGAGCTAATGATCCCATCTCCGAGTTATTGATTGCTACAAGCAGTGAAAACAGACGGTCAGGGTTTAATAGCAACAGAAGAATTCATCCTATTATGTATTGGTAAATTAACAACATATTAAAGAGGCTAGGTGTTCTGTGCTAATCGAAATTAATGCATTTCTGAGTTGTATGCGAGAAAGAAAAAGGCCTTGCATCAAAAAGGATGTGAGCGGTTAAAATTTCAATCAACAGCACTGCCTTCTGTTAATCTGTTGATATCCATTGAAGAATATGAATTAATTTAGTTACTGATGATTTTAGGTTTTACTTTTGGACAAGCAACTCTGTGTGCATTGTGAATTTCCTGCCCCCATCCTCATACAATCAAACAGATGTCTATGCTCTTTGAGCAAAGTGGTGTGATTTTTTGTTATGGATAATGATGGGGTATGATCCCAGCCTCTGCAGTCACATGCTAAAGACTGTGGACTCCAAATTGCTCCCGCTTTTGGTCAACAGCGTATATTTTTTGTCAACAAATACTGATGGTCTCATACAACAGCAGCTTCTGGCATCTGTTTGTGAATGATGTGTGGATGGGTGAATGTGACTTGCAGTGTTGAAGCACTTTGAGTGGCCAGACGGACTAGAAATTTCCATTTCCATGTATCACTGTTCACATGGTCCTCATCTTCTGCATTATTTTCTTCCCTCTGGTATCCAGTTTCCATTCATGCAGAGATGGCGGGTTAGTTCAGGAATGAAAGGTCAGTTGCCTATAAATAGAAGCATTAAGTATTATTCAGGAAATGCCACCGGTATATGTATTAACAATATGAAACATCACTGGACTCAGACAATGGAAGCAATTAAAGACAAAAAAGTCCATCAGTTCCAAAGGTTATTGGCTTTCCCACTACTTATCAAGTGTATGCACAGACTTTGCTAACTTTACGTCAAATACAACATAGCCCTAAAAATATAAATGGATCAACCAAACTCTGTAAATAGTAAATGGACTTGTACCTCTATGGTGCCTTTCTAGTCTCTGACCACTCAAGCCAACCAATCTACACACTGCTGGCCAACAGCATGAGCAGTTTTGGGTTCAGTTTCTTGCTCAAGGACACTTGGCATGTGACTCCAGGAGCTGAGCTTGAACCCCCAAACTTCTGACTGAGAGACGATGGCTGCCTCTGAGCCACTGTGTAAACACTGTTGATTGTATAACACAGTAAGCCTTTATGAATGACAGATGAGCATACCCAAATTTTGTATACAGTGTGACCTTCGTTTGACCGAAAACTCATAGTGCTCAAATGGTATGTGTTTACAGCTAAGGTGTGTTAATCATAAACAAATGTTGCTGAACAATTCTGCTCTTTTCTAATCACATGGCATATCTTTCTGTCTATCTTTCTTTTCTGTATCCGTCTGCTTGCCAGCTTGTCTGTGTGGGTTTTGCTGCTGGTCTCTATTGTCACCATAGACACAACAGACTAATGTGTTTTTGAGTGTACTGAGAGCAGTAGGGATGGAGGAGGGAGAATCAAAAGGGTTAGCAAACATAGGATGCCTATGTACAAGCTATGACGTGGTCCTTTCCAGACCTGACAACGAGTGGCATGAAGAGTGACTGAGTCTGGACATAATCAGTATGGAGCATATAATGACTTTTCTGTATCAGGACTTGAATAAAAACATGAATAAATGAAAAATGAATAAATACATAAACATGCCTGAGTAGCATCATGTTGCTGAGATGTGTTACTTATTGACTTTCTTGCTTATGTGGCTGTGCACACTCGCATGCACTCAGATCCAATTAGAACATGAGTGAAACTGAGTTCATCTTTAAAATTCAATACATTAAAATGCCTGCAGGCCTCCAAATCTGGTAACTTCCTTGGAAATCTATCAATTTAAATTAAAATAGAAAACAAAATCAACCATGGCAGAGGCCTGTATGCGTCACTGTGCCTCGTGATCACTGAGCCCCTGCCAACATCCAAAACATGAGAGGAAATAACCTTGAGTGCATAGAAAGTATTAAGTGCAGAGGGTACAAAGGCAGAAGAGGGAATGAGTCAGACAAAGGTACAGTTATGGTTAACACTGGAGGTCAACAGACAACTCTGTCTTTGTAATAACAAGCAGTGCCATACTCAATGCAGAAACTCAATGTTTTGCGCCTGTACCATGCTGTACGATCCCATTTTTAGAAAACAGGTATGATATCCACCTACTGTCAGTTGTTAAGTGAGGCACATTTTAAACCTAAACTCAAAAGTCACCTTCAGATCCCCTGGAAAAATTTGTGGGTTCAACAAAAGACGGTTTTAGAAAGTCTACCCATGTCTTTGGCCTTGGTCAAACAACTCTCAAAGTTTCATGAGCAGTGGAGCTAAACTGAATGTTGAGAGTCTAAACATAGTAAAGAATTCTTATGAGGAGCGAGACTGTACAGTGGGGATAAGAAAAAACGTTAATGTAGGTATAACATGGCATGGCTTTAACTGAAGGACTTGATTATGCATCATATTCAGCCATCCTACGATCTTACAAGGACCTATGTACAGTATGTATGCAAGATATTTAACTGCACTCAAGTGCTCTTCATGTTCCATGCCCTGCTTGACAGAAATAGATGGTGACGTACAGTCAGATTTCTGCTCCATGCCCTGCATTTATGTTTGATCAACCTATTTGAAACTATCCAGACTTACACCCACACCATATACCCTTTGGCTACTAGTGCTTCAATGACTTTTAAACTCTGATCAAATAAAATTGTATTAAAGCCACCTTCATTTGACAAAATTTATAATCTCCATCCAAGAACTGTTGGGGGAGGGGGGCATGCAAATAGGCCCAGGGTCTTGCCGGTAGCAGACATGTACTTATCATCTCAAACCACACAGATATATGCAATTAGCTCTACTGCGAATGCAATGCTACATAATGTATTGAAGTCTTTCATTGAATCAGATAACATATGCTTTTGTATTAATGATTTGGCATGTTAGAACGGTGTTTATGTCATGTGGCAGTGTGGAGGTGTCTGCATCCGTGTATGCCGAGCCTGATTTAGCAATTTCTTGCCTCTTGTAGATACATAATATAATGCATAGCTCACATCAGTAGAAACAGGGATAACACATTATGCCTGTTATACATACAGAAGTGTCCAAAATTATTACAATACCTGGCAGATCTGAAAATGTTGATTATTTTTCATTTATCAAATGAAGTGAGTCCTGCTGCTTTTATATACTTTTAACTTAAAAATTTGGTTTGTCCACCTTTTGCTGGAGTCACAGCAGCAAATGCCTCTGAAATTAAGAAATATGACAAAATGTATCTTTTTTTAACATTTTGACCTGAAAGTTAGTATTTTTCTTGTTACATCATTGCTCACTTATTACATTTTGGGTTTTATCACATTCTTTTTACAACATTTCTTTGGTATAATATATCGAGCTCAAATGAGCCTTCAGCTGAAAGTCTTCTGCCATTACTTTATAGTGGTGGTGAGGGCTGCTGAGATCCCAGTGATACTTTTATTACTGGCAGAGTGAACTGCAGAGTTATGTGAAAAATGTCAAACCTGTCAGTTTCAGAGCTGTAAAACCTTATTCCCTTCAGTTGATTTTTTTTCAAGGGTATTGTTGAAATCCACAAGAATCAGACTTTTGTTCAAAGACACAGAAGGGCAGCTTCTAGGTTAAGTTCTCTGAAATATCAGAATCCAAAGATGATAATGAATGTTTATCCTTGTCTATTTTTGCCTCTTACATTTCTTCTGAGGCTCTTGGTATTTACTTTTAACAGTGATGAGTTTGTTCAAATAAATATTGTTAATCTTCAATGTTTGTATTTGGTTTATTAGTGTGACTTTCCGAGTTGAACGGGTTTATCACAGACAGTGCTGATTACATAACATAGCCCACTTTGTTGAGTGAACTGAAAAATTAACTTCAAACACTTAATAAAAGTTCACTGATTACAAAAATAAATCACAAATTTTACTTGTGAATCATTTCAGTAAGATGGTAGTTTACAAGACAACTTATCAAGAAACTGAAGACTGAATACAGAAAACATAGACAGATATAAACAAAGTTCAATAAATGACATGTTGCTTGAAAACTGAGACTTGAAAATGTGTTCCTCAAGTGGGCACAGAGGTGTTCAGACGCCACCACAGCACCTCATATCTTATTAATTGATCCTGTCTATCACCAAAGCAACAGATGTTAGCTAAAGGCCTTAACCAATACCTGCTGCCTCCCTTGTTAATTTGATTCACCTCACTGCTTGTGCCTCAAGCAGTCAGCCACTCACTTGTCCAGACGTTCTGTCTAGACATGTTCTTGTAAAAACAATAGCCCTCTTGTTATTGTTTTTCTGCTTTTTCCCTCTGTCACAAGTCTGTGTTTATTCGTTGAGTTGCCTCATTGACTCTTGATGCCTATAAAAATAGAGTTTTCTCCATCTCAACCTGTTAAATGGAGTGATGAGAGGATAGAGAGATGGGAAATTATGTGACAGTGATGAGACTGAGAGGCTCATTGCTTGAGAGGCTAGAGAGTTAATATAATAGATCTTTGTTTTTCCAACTTCTCATGATCATTTATTTTTCAGACAGGAAAATCTTATTGTTTCATCTCAGCTCTGCAAGATAATCTTTATTCAAAGGCTTTACAGCTGTTCACTTTTTGAAATCTGTGCAACCTGTCTTGTAATACTGTAATACTAATTAATGTACGATCCTCAAAAGCGGAAACAAAAAGGCATTCCTTGTCCTGGCATTAGTCTTCTAATTTCTTTCTTTCTGACTAAATATTTAGTATGCAAACACCATACTTAACAACAGAATATAACAACTGTAGTCGTACTAAACTGTAAGATACCATCATCAAACATGACTTCAACCCAACAATCTCATGGGTTTCACTTCACTGAATAACACGCAGCATCACTGTTGTAGTGAACCCAACCATACAACTGTAATGAAAATATGACAAGTAGCATTTCTGCACTGTACTCTGTCCTCTGCCTCTGCTGTTTTTTCTTTCCATTCTGATTCCTTGCCTTAGAAGAGCAAGACTACACCAAAATAGCCTTTAAAACTATACCACAAACTGAGGTTTGCTGACCCTCTTCATATTCTTTTATTTGAATGACATATGCTAATACATCCTGGCCCACATATTTGGTGCTGAGGTTGATAGATGGTTATTTATTCTACTTTTCTAGCCCATAAAAGATTAAGGGGGTGATTCAAAATGAGAAGAGAGAGAGAGAGAAAAAAGTAAGTAGGAAGATACTTTGGGGTCAGGCTGTAGTTGAGGGAGCTGTAGTTAAGAACGTCATAAGAGGAGGATAAAAATAGATGATCACAGAGGTCAGATTGATCCAAAGTGCGGTTTCGCTGTTGTGTGACTTACAGATTAGATGGGAGGTGATAACAGCACAGGATTCATCCAAACAAACCTCAACACTTGGTTTCACAGCTGTGAAAGGTTTTGAATCTATTGCTCTTTTACCGTCTAAATGTTGAATATGACTTTTTTAAAAAAATAATGTAATCATTATCCTTTCCTCCAATGCCTTTTTATAACTGGATTATCATCATTATTCCTGTTGAATCAGTTCAATACTGTTCCTCGTTCTCGACATGTGATTTCAGAGGTGAATGAGTCATACCTGAGTACAGCAGCACTCTAATCTTTTTAGTTCTACTGCCTGCAGCAGTAAAGAGACTGTGACACAGAAATTGTTAAAAGCCTGGTGTGTTTTTATGCACTGCTGAGCACAAAATCCAAACATGTATTGTGTGTACACTTTTGTTTGCTTGTGAGTGACACAAAAATGAGAAAGGGCTTGGAAGGGGTGCTGTAGACTCTTGAAAAGAATGCACGCCTCCAAGTGTAAACAGTCGATTGGTGTAGGTGTGTATCTGTGAACTCAAGGGTGAATGCAAAGATATGCCTGCGAGGAAAACAGAGGAGAGCAAGGGCATGGAAAAAAAGAGAGGTTTCTTGGCAGTGTTGCAAATTTGGGCTGATTTATTTCCTTGTGACTCACCATTTGTCAGCCATACAGTATGCATAACAAATCAGATTCTCAAAAAATTGTAATAAATAACACATACAAACAGAAAAAATCAAGCAGAAAGAAGATGGTGCAGAGGAAAACCTGCTATCCATCAGAAGATATGTTAGGGCATTAAGCTCTTCAGTTACTGTAACCTGCTGAAAACTGAACTAAAACAACTCTGCATTATGTCTAGAAAAGTCGAGGTTTGTAGTTGAAGAAGGTCTTGCTGTCTGTGTTCAATGCCACTTGTGTTCAGTCACCCAGTATAACCAGCTCTGGGTTGCACTCTAAGCCAAGGGACTGAACAAGAGTATAAATTTATTCAGTGACTGAAAATTAGCTTAATCTGTGATCAACGCTCAGGCTGGTATATCAGGTGACCCCTGGTATCAGTTAACCTATTGTTCAGACGGCAGAAACCATTCTTTGTCTGTAAATGTTAGCCCTGTGGCTTTGTCATGCTGTCTGTTTGTTCAGTTGAGCAGAAATGCTCATGAATTGAAATGAGCTCAAGTAATTGTGACCTTTCCCATGCAGACAGGGTCATTCTGTTTAGCTGCTATATTATACAATTATAAACCAACTGATCACCTGTCTGTGTGAAATACTTGATTCTGATTGACCATAAACAAATACAAATTCTGAACAGCACAGGCTACGTTGGGAACAACCTAACCACAGATTACACACAGATTTGAAGTCAAGCCACGGAAAGACACAACTGCATATCTCCTATTGTTGACAGTGGTAAACAACATCACAAAAGTTCAAATTATGACTCTTAATTGACTTTCATAACATAAAACACAGAACAAACACAACACAACATTGGCTTGGCTTTAGATCACAGAATTGATGGGATAAGAAGAAAATCTCAGAGGAAAAATGTTGGGGAAGAGGGTCTTGTACAGGTGCTGCAGTTATTTTCTCTATCTGTTAAGCATACTGGCAGAAAAATGCAAATATTTTGACTGTGCTGAGATGAAAATTCTCAGGTTAATGTGATAAGTAACTATAAAGCTGGGTAATGTTTACAATCTACAGTGAATGAAATGTCAAGCGTAATATAATGAGCAACAATAACCCATTACTGCTGATAAACTGTTTTTAAATGAGTAGGATCAGTTCAAGTATAAACATATAAAGCATATTCAGTTGGTAGCTGCTAAATGAAAGGACTGATAGTGAGGTCAAATAGAGTCCCCTTTTCTTTTTTGCTGCGGTGATTCTGTAAATTTTTGCATTTCATCTTATTCCCGTAATTGAACAACAAGAAGAAATGAATGAACTATAAAGAACATTTTCATTTTATTGTATAAAGGTTAACCAATATCCAACTTACAAAACCCATGGATAACATAACTTAGGACAAGGATCTATTGGACATCACATTTTCTTCATATAACATCAATTAAATGCAGCATGAAATCATTAACACTTCATAGATCATTTTTTAAAAATATGTTATTGTTATTGAAAATCAGCTTTGGAATGGGATTTCACACAGTGCAGCATTTTAATAGAGTGGTAGGTGATTCTCTATGTTTTTACTGTTGATTCAACACTATTGGTAGCCCTGGAAAAATCCATACACTGTTTGGATAATGTGAATTTTACATTAAAGTTACATAAGTGCTGACTTCAGTGTTCTCCTGCTCTGGGCAATGTTTAGCAAATGAAACTTTCTCTTTTTTTTTCTCTCTTCAGGGTTTGTTTATAGTTTGGTTTCCGTCACACGAGAAGTGGATGCAATATTTAATGGTTCTATGTTATGTATGGAAGTGTTTCACTCCCTACCCACTGTTGCTTACATTCATCAACAACTTAACTCCCTATGTATTTAGTTGTATAGTGGCATATAAAATAAATACATTCAACAAAAATAGGCCCCATAGCTTTGCTCTTTAAGGTATTAGTGACATGCATTCATTTTTTTCTTTTCAACACTAAGTCAGTAAATGGATTACAGATGTGTTACCCTCTATTAGGCGTAAAAACCCTGACTAAGCCTTTGTAATACCTCAGCACATCACAAAACTTTCTGCATGAAATATATGCAAGCAGAAATATATTTGCTTGATCAGCCTTTTTTCTTCTCTCCTTTTTTTAATTCAGACAGAAGATAATTGTGCATGTTTTCAAAACGCAGCTGTGTTTTCCTCCTTGGAGACAACAAGTGTATATTACTCTTATATTTTTTTTCTTTTCACCCCTTTACTTCCTTTGACAAAACCTCTGTCAACAATTGACTTCATTCTCCATACAATCTATCAATGCCTTTGTTTGAAATACTGTATATTCACAGTCACATTCTCATTTTTTTCTACTTTAACTCCTCTGTCTCCCCATTTCTCCCTCTCCACACTGTGTCTGGATGTGGGAGCATTACACATTAAGACAGGTTTGGGATACAGAGTGCAATGATGGTGCTTGCCTCTATAAAAAGCCTGCAGGCAGCTAAATCAATATACCTCTGTCTGTTGTCAAATTGCACCCCACCAAGAGAAATCAGCAGAGCAGCAGCAATGTGTTAAACTTGTAGTGTCTGCCTGGGCCTGGGCATGCCTGTTGGTCTTATGTGTGTGGCAGGGTGTCATTTCTGAGGGAGTGCTTATAGTTGATTGAAATGCTTTTTTTTTGCCTTTACTGTATTGGTGAGTCAACCCAACAAGTAACAAACATAAGAAAAAGATACTACAGACAGTATCGGGACAAACCAACAATAACAGATTGTGAGCAATTTAATTGACCGAAACAGGACCTTTGTTGTGAAAACAGGACTAATAGATGAAGAAGCAGAGATGCATCAAACATAGTGTTGAGTATCTCAGTAAGCATCAAATCCAATTATTTTGTTGAAAAAGGCTGCTATTGGAGAAGTGCCTGTTATCAAAAGCAGTAGCATGAAATCTGCTCCTCTGTTTTATTTGCAGCCACAGCAAACTTACTTGAGAGGTGACCTTAATGTATGAACAGTTCAAAGTCAACCTTTTAGAAAGCAACACTAAATCCTGTGTCTATTGAGCAAGGACTCTGTGGGTGTTTTTAAACCTTAACAGCAATTTTCCATTTAGTACTGCCCCACTTCAACTATAATAGTTTCTTTTGAAAACCTTACTTTTTTATGTTCAAGGGCAAAGTTTCAGAGTTTGGAGGCATAAAAACAGAAAGCTCTGGCTGGTGCTTCTGTTAACTTTTAAAAGAGAAGTGATTGAGGACTTAACTGATCAAGCTGGAACATAGAATGAATAAAACTCTGGAATTTATTGATATATAAAGCCGTGTAAAGCTTTAAAAGCAAGTAAAAGAAAAAATGAGCCAAGGTGCTGTCTTAAGAAAAGGGAATAGGGAATGTATAATATTTAATGTTGATTTGAAAATTATTAAGTCACTTCATCATTAATAGTACCCTGAAAAATTGTGGTTGCAGGACAGTTATTTAAAGGCGAAAACGTGATTTTGAAAAAGATATAAAATGGTCAGGAGCATTGTGTGAAGGCTGAGGTTTCGAATGTCAAAACTGTCAACCATTTCTATTGGTAATAATTATTTATAAATAAACAGTAGACAAAAGTAAAGCAAAATGCAACCTGTGCAGATGCCAAAAAACAGAAAAAAATATTGATAAGTTCATGAACATGCGCTCTCTAACAGTTACAAGTATGAAAACCCTTTTTGTAATGAATTTGGCGCACAATAAAATCAATTGATAAAGTCATTGTGTCTGAAAAGAAAGCATTTTCATGATTTAGCTCGAATGGTTGGGTTTTAAGTCTTAAATTTGTATCTAAATCATGACGTACCATTGTTAGTTATAAAGGTTTTAATGTCATGCCAAAGGTCACTGGGTGCAAACACTTTTCCCATAAATTTTATCGCTTGATCCTCATCCACACAGACCTTTTTCTGTAAAGCCAGCAGACACCAGAGATAGCAGAAAAACACCAGCATTGTTAAATGCATTCCTGGGAAAAATGTACTGTCTACTGTGGTTAAACAACACAAGAGAAAAAGTAACTGAGGTCATGGAATTCTGTGCTGAGTATGAGAGATTACCTGCATAAGAAATTTAGAAAGGGAATGTTAAAGAAATAACACTGTTCTATTTTATTTTCCTGCATTTTTGCCCAGACTTCGGCTGATCTTCAATAAGCACAGGTTTTGATCCGGAGGAGGAGAGCAGATGTCTTTCAGCATTTTGATTGAATTGACCAGAAACAGTTAAACAACCAATTTAAAACACATATAATTAGATTACGGGCCTGAGCAAGTAAAATGAGAGGCAGCAGCTGTGTGTAAAGATGAACGTGGGTCTTTTTGGTCTGATGGATGAACTCATACACAAACATGTTGAAGGATCAGTTTGCATTTTGAAGTGTGTGTTTAAGTTTCAAACAAGATTATCCCACTTTCTATTAAGTATGATTAAATAAAAAACTATTAAAATTATTCACAGTTCAAACCAAGACCAAAGATTATTCTAGGCCCCTGTAACCACTTTCAAGAAATGTTGAAAAATAATGACTGAAATTATAAATAAATCACCTAATTATAAATAAAATTGTAAGTTAGTAGTGTGTCCTGAGACAGTGAAATACATCAAGTTTGCCCAGCACCTCAAGATTTTAGCTGTACAACAACAACAAATATTAACAACAAAATAATTCTGTTGTTAAATTTAATTATATTTATTGATTGAAACTTTGTTTTTTTTTGAGAAGATATTTCCCAGTATAAAATGCAGGTCCAACATATTTTTTGGACAGACTCTTCTGTCAGCTAGCAGCAATACTTTGTCTCCTCAGCATATGAAGATGACTTCAACTTCACATTGGCTTTGTGTATTGTAGCATCATGTATGTTTGGATGCAGTGAAAACTGTGATGTGAATTTGAATAAGGTGTGTACAAAGGCTTGCCTGTCAGGGCATGAAACATCTGCGCTGACGGAGAGATGATTTATGTCTGTCGAAGACAATTCCCTTTCAAGTCAGTCCTTGAACCAAACACACACACACACACACACACACACACACACACACACACACGTATGCACCCTATTTCTTCTCCTCAGGTAATTTCAATTCAGGATGATCACTAAAATTTAGTCACTAACCTCAGATAATGAGCAATCAGCGATTTGTGGAACCTGGCTGCCCACAAACATGGCATATCATTTTATGAATTATCATTCAGTTTGTGTCACCAGTGCATACAGATACATCTTATTACACATTAGAATATTTGATGAAAAGCAGATTTTGTATGTTCTTCGTATTGTTTTGACAGAAAGAACAGCAGTGAACTTTTTCTTTGGTGAGTCCATCTGAGGCTGCTTCAGGATTAAATGGATGAACTGTATGACTGGCCTACAGAGACTTTAACTGAACATTGCTTTTCTAGATAATCCAAAGGGATGTACAACTTACCCAGAACCATCGACGAGAGATGGACAACTTCATTTCTTTACCACCTCTTCTCTGCTGTTACTCAGCAATACTGCTTTAACTTTTACCTTGGTCTCTTACCTTCAGCTACCCAGAGAATGTTCTTATGTCTGAACACACACCTAGACCTCCCTGACATCTTTTTCCTATTTCTGTACTTTCAGACAGCTGAACAAATATCCTGTATCCTGTGGTTCCTGTATGTTACACAACCAACTTGCTCTGAATTGTTTGCGGTGTGGGTACAGCCACTGGTGTTGACTGATGAGTACAAAACTCCCTTCAGTGGCAGCATTAAAGTACATCATTTCCCCATTTTGGAACTAATTTAAGATCTCAAAGCATCATTTTAAAGGTTGTAGTTTGCTGTGTTAGTTTTTGAGAGAGTGGGTGAATAAGAAGTAAGAAAAGACAAATGCCACCTCAAACTGAGGCCTTTGTTTAACATGTAAAAACGTAAGCATATGAATTAAAGAAAAGACAAAATTGTGAATTTATAGTGTTAATACATAAGACAATTTCTGGCGACTAAATGACAGTGTAGAACCTGGTGTGCCATTCTGACAACACAGAGCAGAGGCTTTTCACAAGTGAAGTTAAGTGCCAAGTATATTCACTCTCACCTTTGTTTACACTGAAGTTTTGCTTCAAACTTCCCTGAGGTGGAAGAAGAAGCACAGTGAGGGGTCTGTCGGTAATCATCAAATGTCACAATCCTCTCTTTTTTTCAACTCCAGTCATCCTTTAACCGAATTTGACATCGCACCACCTGCGTGCTTATACTCAGCCAGTGGCACAAATCACTGTTCTGTGTTATTTCCTCTTTTCGTGCCAACAGTTTGTGCAGGTACAAAAATAATATTCATTCTTTTGTTTTATCAACTGAATGCAGGACTGACAGTAGGTTTGTTGACAGTGTCCTTGACATTCACAATTTATCTTATCTTTTGACTCTAAACCTGTTCCATTTTCATCCATTTTATCATCACTTAATAAATCTTCCTTGACTCTGAGATGCCATCAGACTGGGACGACCTGGGGTGGATTGTTACTGTCAGCATGAGAGTGGAGCAGCTGTTCTTCAGCTGCAGTTCCTCATCAATGAGGTAAGTGAGTCCTTTATGAACACTTTCATGGAGCTTTGTTGTCACACTTTGTTGACCTAGAGTGACCATCTAAGCACCTGAAACATTCTCTTATACAGGGTAATGCACCACTTTTTCTAACTTTCAAAATAAAGCACTTCTTCATTCCCTGTTAGAGAAACAAAAATATCGGCCTTAGTGTCTCTGAAAATGGCATCTTGACTTGTATGTCAAGTACTTTTATGGATACCTCAGTATACGATATGAGGTTTGTTCGTGCCCAGTATGTAACAATGACCTGAAATATCATGTAAAATTTCACTGAAAAAATGTGATAAAACCCAAAATGCAATGGCTGACTTATAATGTAACGAAAGTTCTGGGCCTGAAATGTAACACAAAAATGTAGTAAAACCTAAAATGTAAGAACGTTTTGCCCAAAATTGTACAACTTGTCACATTTTGTGTAAAAAGTTATGGCTCATCTTTTGTTACATTATTGACAAGTAATTACATTTTGGATTTCTATTGAAGTTTTTGGTATATTTTGGGCTCAGCACATTTGTTACATAAATAACCAAATTATAGATTTCAGGTTCTATTACATTTGTGGTCATTGCTTGACATTGAGCACCAACAAGGCCATAACATATCTTTTTATCTATAAAGTGTTTTCAATCAACACGCTTTATAAAAGTTTAAAGAAACACACAAGCCATGAGAAAGGACATTGATTGGGCCTTGGCAACCATCCACAACAGTAAACATGTGGGTCCTCAGCCATGCCTTTAAAATCTCATCTGATCATGCCTGTTTAGTTTGAAATGTAGACTGTCTGAATAAAACAGTCGACTATTCTTTTTAGGAACAAACCTTAGGAACAGTTAGAAGGCCAGTCCCCTGAGAGTATAGTCATGTCCGGTCAGGCACATATGCTTCCACCCATTCAGTCAGGTATGAGGATGCAGTGCCATTTATTATTTTATGTGTCAACCGCAGCACCTTAAAATCTGTTCTGACCTGAAAGCCATGGGGAGGGAAGAGCACTGGAGTTAAGGACTTATATTTGTTTGGCTCAGTCAGAATGTGAGCTGCTGCAACAAACTGCAGACTCTTCTTAGGTTCAGCCCTGACAAAAGGACATGAAGGACAATAATCAACTCTCGATGACACAAAGGCTTGAATGAGAACCTCAGCATCATGAAATGACAGAATTAATCAAACTTTAGCATTGTTTCTGGGGTGGGAAAAAGAAACTCTCATCACCTCTTTAATATGCAGGCCAAGAGAAAGGATTTAATCAAAAATAAAATCAATATTCTTTTATCTGTCCGCACAATGAATACACACATGCAATCAGAGGGAAAATATCATTCAAATGACCCAATCTTGCTGGACCAACAACTATAATTTCTGTCTGAAAAGCAGGAAGTTTGATTACAATCAGCCTTTAACAGCAGCCAGACAGGCTTTGGGCTTACATTTGTTTGATCTATTTCCTGCAGTGCTTGACATGCAGGTCTAAATCATCTTCAGAGAAGTGAAAATCAATCAGGAAACCAGTGCCTAACAGTACAAGAGTCAGAGGAAATGATGCTAATTAAAACGTATGGCATAAATGATAAAAGCAGAGATGTACAAAATGTTTTGTTCCATCAGATATATGCTGTTAGTTGATAATACTAATTTGTCAAGTTTCCTTTTTGAAAAGTTAATAATCTGTATTTTTTTGGAATAATAAAAAACATTTAGGGGCAAAAATACTAATACTCCATAGTTACCAATTAAGACTGTCATCTCCTTTTACACAAAAAGTTTTCTCTGTGATTTATGTTGATTACCTGCTACCACCCACTATGTTGAATGGTGCAGTCTTATTAAAATGTGCTGACATGATATTTCCGCCATTTACTTATTATTTACTACTATATTTTTCATTTTGTGGCTGAAAATAAATCTGGTCTCAAACATGAGTCTAACTATATATAATTTTTTTCACTTTTTAATTAATGGATTTGAAAAGTGACAACAGTGACTCATCAGCAGAGTGTGTACGTGTGTGTGAGTATGTTCCAGAAGTGCACACCCCAATAGTCTTATTTATTAATGATCCCCTGCTGCTGCTGTAGGTCTTCACACAAGTGCCAGAGTGACTAATTGCAGGGCTGTATGCTGAGGTCCGCTCTCAAGCTAATGGTTGACTTGAATATGCAGACAGCCTCCTGACATTTAGTGAGACGTAATGTATCATTTCCACCACACTCATGAGCCCACAGGAGAAGGTACTTCATGCAAATATGTCCCTGTAATGTATGTGCTCATGCATGTGTTGTGAACATATCTGCACTTAGTCGTGTTGTAGAACATCTTATTGTCATGTCAAGATCTCTTATATATTTCTTTCTTCCTTTACTGTTTGTATCATTAGCTGTGCTTGTTGAATGGTACATCTAAAGAGGCCGTAGAGCTGCTGAACATTCTTTTCAGACAAGGTTGGATCGGGGGGTGAGATAGGTTAGGTACTGAGGACTGAATTGAAAAATCTGGAGTGACATCCATGGTATGGAATTTGCATTCCTACACACTAGCCCTGCACACTTTTCTGGTTGATTTCAGGGGAAAAAATAAGCATAGTTTTGCGTTGTTACAAAATTGTTTGTTCAAAAGCGTTGGTGGACTCCATCACTTTTGTCAACTCCATACCTATGAATGCTCTGCTTTTGTAGAGTTTTCATTCTCAAAGTTTGCAAATCTTGTTTATATCTTGTTAGAAATAGATACTACCACATTCAGACAGACACATGCATCATTAACTTTTGACTCAACAACAAATAGTGTGTAATTGAACGCAAATTACTTCACCAGATGAACCAGCAGAAGGCTAATTATCATAACTGACCTTTTCACTCCACAATAAAACTGTTTTTTTTTTTCAAGGCTGCTGACTGCCAAAAATATACACATGTAGTACATGCAGATTCTCCCCAATTTACTAATTACATCAAAGAGTAAAAACTGTATGATAACTACCTCCTAAAATATGACATATATAATTCTTATGTTGTTCATTCTGCTTGGCCCCGTTGTCCCCCATTTTCTCAAAGCCATGTGCTGTGCCTGTTTGCCTTGCCTCTGCTGCAATTATTTCATCAATTTAATTACACCTTGATGGCAGTGTTGACCTGAATCTCACCTCACCATCAACTCAGATTCTTTTCATAGCCTCTTTTCCATCTTTGCTCAGTCTCTGGTTACATAAACAATTTTAACCTCTTAATAATGAAATTAAAATGCATGTACTTTGTTCACTGTGGAATAATTTCACCTGGTCTTACATTGGCAGTTGATAGTAAATTGTGGGAATAATGAAACCAGCTATTATTTAATGTTCTTTTTGCTATGATAAATAGGAAATAAGCTGAGGTCAAATCACCCTCTACCAATGCTGTCAAGTCTGTATTTGTCAAACAAGCAATCTTCTCTTCCATGCCAGAAACACAAGCTCAGCTGGGTGACAATAAAAAAATTTCAATCAGATAAAAATAAAAGTCAGGACCTTAAAATACAAAGATTAAACCCTTTATTGCCTCAAATGTCACATCTTTACATTTTTTGTCACAGAGTTTTAACAGATTCTTTCCAAATTTGTTTTACTCATTATAAGCAACTCGGATATAATTTTTGTCGCTACAGTTCTTGAAATGAGAGATGTTTCTGGCTCATATCAAGACACTTGAGACAATTCTGACAAAAAAATAAAACACCAACACTTGCTTAGTTTTCAGTTTTTGCTATTACTACTTATGTGCTACATAAATTTCAGTAACAACCTTTAGAGGAATCAGGAGATTGTCTGTTACATGTTTCTAAAGTATATCTGCACACCATACTGTAAAGAACAACAACCACTCCATCATATGTCAGCAGTTCTGGTTGGAGAGAAATACATTTTTGAGTATGGTTGTGGTGTGAATGAGATGACACAAACCCAGAAAACCACAACAGATGGACTCAGACTGAGATGCAATGCTGTATCTTCAGAGTGTTCCTTTTAAGTCACAGTGGCTTTTTCTTTTTCGAAGATTTAACACATACACTACTCTTGAAATTGCTTTGTTTCTGGTGCCTTACAAGCATGAGCTGGAGCTCTGTAATAATCACATGCTGATATTTTTTGTGTGGTTCGTAGGGGGCGCTGGTCACAGCCTGTGCAGATGACACCCTTCATTTGTGGAATCTCCGTCAGAGGCGGCCGGCTATTCTGCATTCACTCAAATTCAACAGAGAGAGGTAACAATGCGTTTCACAAACCCCACACCTTTGCTATTATGAAAAAAATAGATGTGACTGTTCAAAACTTGGTTGTGCACATGCAGACTCTGCAGACTGGCTGCATGATAGTGAAATCCACGACTCTGCACAAAAGCACACAGTGGCACCTTAACATGACAGTGGATGGAAACATTCTGCCCTGTTCGAGTTATCCAAGACTTCACCCCGAAAGAGTATGACAAAGGGAAGATATTTCAAAAAAATGAGAATATGGTGTGCTGAATAAATGATGTCTCCTTGGAGATTTTTCTGAGTTCATCCACCATGAATTCTGATCAGGGAGATGATGACACGTGAAATCATTACTACTACATCCTATACAGTCCAGGTCCTCAGCACTACCTATGCTTTTGATCCTCTTTTACACACTGTCTGATTTATTTTTTGATTACTTGCGCTAATAACTTGGACATGAGGATCAACGTCACTTAAGCTCTCTATTCTCCTGAGACAGTAGCCCATTCTGCCTTGTGTGACTTTCTCCCCCACAACCACTATCCCAGACAGCAAGATCTTTTTTTTACACAGCAGCTTAAATCCATCTCTGCTGACATGCTGACCTTAACCCTTGAACCAAACAAGACACTTTTCACATAAGAAATACATGGCAACAGCAAAGTACTGAGTGTACTGAATTTTAACAATTTCCCATTGCTTAGCCTGTAGAAATGGGATGAAGAAGATCTCCTGTAATTTTTATCACCATAGTTCAAATTAACAGTTTATCAAAAAGACTGTGAAAAACAAGGAATTGAAACACAGATTACTCAGTCATTAGGGTTTGTGAATGTCTGTGATATGGCTGCCATTGTGCTATTTTCTGCTGTATCCCAGCAGAATGGTCTACATACTAAGTTAGTGAACAGTCAAAGACATTAGAATATCCTTAGGCACAACATGTAGCTTCGGGTAACTTTTGGATCTTTCTTGGGCCTTTTTGGCTCATCCAGGGGTGGTCATGATGCTCGCATAGGTTTTAATTCATGACACTAAATAAATATGTTGAGGCTTTATTGGGCATATTTGATGCTTTTATTGAAAAGCTAAGGGTATGGTACATATATATATATGAACATTTGAGATGAACCTGTATGTATGGATTTGAGTGCTGATATGTTTGGCCACCAGAAAATCTTAAGTGACATGTGCCGTACTGACAATAACTGTCCAGCTTTTATAAGCCTGTGTGCTCAGACTAATTGCATGTAAGACAGAAAACGGTATAAGCTGCTGCATAGCACTCTTGGCCCCCTGACAGTTAGAATATTGTTAGCTCCCCAAGCCCTCTAAATCCTTATCGAATTGTCTGCCATCACATTTGTCTTCTATCTAATAATCCTGCCGCTCGCTGGGTGGTTGTTTGTGGGGCTCGATCACAGTAACCCTGCCACATCCACATGGCATTTAGTGAAGACAGGAATGACCGATGACTGATTGTTCATCCCTGTGTAGGTGATGATTAAAATGATAGATGCTAACATCAGAGGAGTTATTGTTTAGGCATCCTTAGAGCCTGCTTGGTCATCAAACTTCTTCCTGTCCTCTGTAGTACATCTATATTCCTCTAATTTTCATCCAGTGCAAAAGACTAATGCTGATCCATCAGCTTGTACTTTCACAGCTTTCAATAATCACTCCAGAGAAGCTTTTTGTTTCTTATAAGTACCTTTTATTTAATCCACATTTCACAGTTTGTGCCCTCAGTATGACAACCAGCTCAATATAATATAAGCACTAAGTTAAAGATAGGCTCTCTCTTTGTCCGCTCCCACATGCTGTCTAAATGTGTGGATACATTCACTGATAGGTGAGAGGTTTGGCTGAAGATTTGCCAGTGGTGTTTGACAAGGACTGTCAAAATGATTTATAGTTAATCGACTGCACTCATAGGACACTTTCTAATCACCTGATCACTTAAACACTATTCACCACATGCTATGAACATACACTGATGGCAAAGAACCAATATACCATAAAGTATTAATATAGTTATATTCACATGCATTTATATGTTAATGGCTGTGCCCTAAGGAGCAGTTTAAGATTTAGTGTCTTTTCAAGGACATTTTAACATGTAGACTGCAGGCCCTAGGAATAGAATCACCAATCTATTAAACTGAGGCGCATACACTTTTCCTCTGACTTTCCACACGTCTATTCACACCAATAAAAAAAATATGTCATTAAACCTGTAAAAGCTTTGAAATTAATAAGAGAGAGAAAGAGGGAGAGAGAAATGGCTTTTGGTTATATGTAGAAAAAGTCATTGTATAATGTAATTGAATTGTGAAAAAATTTAGGCTTCCACTTATGACGGTATTCAGAAGGGTACTTTAAAAAAACTATTTATACCAGCCCCGAACAAGCTGACAGGCCGAGTGCAGAAGTTCTCAAGAGAGAAGCAGCGGTGGCCCTAATAAAAGGCATAATGGGTAAATGCAAGCCACGATATTTTCACAAAGATGCTGTTGTACCAAGAAAGTAGATTTTTACTTAATCAAGGTTCAATAAAGTACTTCCTCAGTACTTAATTAAACCTTGATTAAGAATGAGCTGCCGATTACTGGCTGCTTATCAGATTTTACCTCCATAAACCTTCACATACAATTACACTCACATAATAATGATCCTGCTTTTGAGACCATACATGCCCAAGGAGAGCTATAGTATGCTAATTGATCTAAATAAATGTGTGTTCAAAAATTAGACACATCCAATGAGTAAATATTCTCAAAACAAACATAGGCAGTGAACCTTTTCTGAATGCTTGTATACTAACTCTGTTTCCTCTTTTGTGTCTCTAGGATCACATTTTGCCATCTCCCCTTTCAGAGTAAATGGCTTTATGTTGGAACAGAGCGTGGAAACACACACATCGTCAACATTGAGTCCTTCATTTTGTCTGGATACGTCATCATGTGGAACAAGGCCATCGAACTGTAAGTCGCCTATGCTGAAAATGTGATAACTCTTGTAATTTTATATTTACTTTTTCACTGAAACATGCATAGAAAAATGGAACATCTGATATCTTGTTTGCTGTCTCTCCCTGAGCCACAGCTGCCCCAATTCAGGGCAGCATTGTGTAATGCCCTTTGATGTTGGAAAAACAGGTTCATTACAAGGCTAGTCGCACTGTAACTGAGTTAATTTTGTATCCCTCTTGTCCAAAAATATGATAATACTAAGACACTGTGATAATAAACAGTCAATTCTTTTGTGGAAAAAATGGAACCATTTGGACTGGATACTGTATGTTATTAAATTTTCCTAAAGCACTGATGATAGATATAGATATAGATATATAGATTTGTGGTAGGTGACCCATCATGCTGCAAACACAATAGTTTATTACATTAACAACATTCATCCTTTTCTGTGGTAACCTTCCCATTGGAGAACAAGAAATCACAAAGATACTTATAGGGCCTTAAATTAGGAAGTTTGTTTTGTGACTCATTACTCAATGCTTAACTTTTGATTCATTTTTGGTCAAGTGTGCTTTTGTTTTGTCAAGTGTGCCCTGAGAGGCTGACATATGCAGGTCGACAACTGAAAGTGTCATCAAATACACAAATGACACTTAGTTGAATTAGTTTTCCCATTTGTTTCTCACGGATTCACCCACCCACGAGCCTTTCTACTGGTGTTACCCTGGCAAGTCCCCCACTGCAGTGTCAATCACAAGTCAGCCTCTAACCATGCCATCTTGTTTCCCTGTGACAGATAACACTATACTGTAGTAAGCAGTCATAACACTGCCATATTTGTGTGGGAGGGCTGTCACCGCTGAAGTCTCAGAGGCTGAAATAGGATATGTGCTTTTCTCACAACAGTTTGTTTCTGCCCCATCTTCATTTTTTCTGTCCTTGTATTAAATACTTTCTCAAGACTATAATCAAATGAAATATTTTTTTTTCATTACGATGACATATTCACAATGTAATTAGAAATGGGCTTTTGATATTGATATTTTTCCAGTCTTCGGACCACTCAAAGCACTTTTTCAACACATGCCATATCTACTCATTCACTCAACACTCATACTGATGGCAGAGGCTTCTATGTGAATCATTACTAATCCTATTCAGCCAAAACTGTCCGATGATTAATGTAATCAAACATGAATAAAAGACAGTCATTCATTTTTTAATGTGTGCTCACGTGTTTGTTCACTCACTTGCTTATTTGCATCTCAGTGTTAGTTTTTGATTACAAATGCTCTATTGAGAAGAAATCTGTTCTAGCTCTGACCAAAGCATCCAGAGGTGCTTGGCTGTCATTGAGATTCAAATTGGCATGCAATATATGTAATGCACAATTTTCTCTTCCGCAAATTACCTCCAAGGTGGAGGTGTGAAAATTGAGTTTCAATGAGAAAAGGGACAACGCAACAATATAGTATTTGTGGCAGTATATGCATTCCTCTGATAACCAGAATTGTCTTTACAACTAGGATCTTGTCAGCTGTAATCAACATTGACATGCTTCGCAACACTTGCTATGAATATTGCAAAATAAGCCTATGAATATGATTTGCTCTCAAAAATAAGATTTCAAGTCTCATGGGGTAGGCGCAGATGACAAGACTAACAAATTACAGTGCCAAAAAGAAGGGGAAAAAACTGGCAGAGAAACAAAGAAACACAGACAGGTTTAGGTGGTAAGTGGCTGAAGAGGAAATGAGTTGCAGCACAGGAGATAAGGTGAAAGCTCAGACTATAGGCGAATAAAGCAATTGCAGAGACAGAGGAGATGATTGTGATAGGATCTGGAAAGCAGGAAGAACAGGCTTAAAGCTTCTTGAGAGTTGGTAGAGAATGGCAACTTAGGCACGTGGGGAAGTGGAACCATGCTACATGTACTATAAACAGTTTACACACCCTGGATCAACTTCTCACCAGACATGATGCCAGTTAATTTAGGAAAAGGTTTAAAAATCATCACCATGCTAGTAATTAATTGATGTTCTAGTGATGTTGGCCTGGAATTAGGACATATTGGGCCTGATCTACTAAAGAATTTTGAGTACAAAAACATGTGCAAACTTGACATCATGTGCAAAGCTGATTTACTAACTGGGTGCACTGTGGACTGTGTCTGTTCAATAATCAAAAAAGCACCTGTAATCCTTTCAGCGCGTGTGCCTTTGAGAATATGCAGAACATATGCAGATTATCAGAAAGCACAAAATACATAGAGGAGGAAATGCAAATGTGATCATCTAATATTCCCACTGTGATTTATCAAACCTGAAACTTTTTCGCAGTCAGTGTTTGTGCCTCTATATCTGGCATGTTTGAAAGGCAGGTGCAAACTGGCACAGTCAGAGCTTTTGACAGAGTGATTCTGTATGGATAGAAATCCAGAGATCCAGATATGTACTTGAATATTGTGACATGTTTTGAAAAACAGATGAAAATCAGTGCAATTAAGGAAACTAAAATGCATTTAACAGCAAAAAGCTCTCAAAGTACATCCAGATGACTTCACAATTCACCTGTTCCTGCCACTGGCAAACTCTCCATTTGTATACCTGCTTTTACTTAAGAATTTCTATGCACCCTTTGTGCTCTACACAGACTGGCCTTGCCAACTGAAAGGAAAAACCTGATCAAAAGTCACAAAGTCAGCTAACAACTTTTCTCTGCTTACATCTTTCTCCACATCATTACATCTGACTTCAACAAGGAGAAATGGCCTTCTAAACACAAAAGCAGGCCTTTTACTTTCAGTACCCTTCTTTCTAACCTTCAATAACAAAGCCTTCCAAAGAAACTAAACTTGTTTTTCTAAAAGCTGAAAAGAATTTACATCAACCATGCATGAAGAACATTTTTTTGCTGGTGCAACAAACATCATAATAATAAACATTGTGATTATTTTTTTTGAAACCGTGAGATGAGTGAAACCTTTTGCCCTATCACTTCTGTTTATTATCTGGATGTATGGCAGTCTACTTATTTAGTATTAGTTTCGACAGCTATTTATCTCTCTTTTTTCCTCTTTTCCTCTTGTGCAGATCAACAAAAACGCATCCAGGACCTGTCGTTCATTTGAGTGACAGTCCAAAGGACGAAGGCAAGGTGAGTAAGCAGCCCATTGAGCCAATTTCAATGTAAAATTTACCCACAAACACCCCAATGTGATACATTACTCAATTGTAATCTATTTGTACCTTCATGTGGAATCCATCAACTTTCCATCTTTTTACCTGCCTTTTTAGTAGTCACCTCCAAGCCTTGGCCTGGCTTTTTTTAAGGCCTTAACAAAGGAAATGATCATACCGTTGTTGTTCCCACACACAGTTTTAACAACAGAGAATGACATTCAAAAACCCAGAAGAAAATGGGGTTTGGGAGACCAGTGTCTAATATCTTTTACAGAGAGTAAGACAGCTGGAGTTAAATTGGTAGGTGTTAGATTGAGGTTGCTGCAAAAGAAAATAATAAGGTCATTGAGGAGTAAACTGGTTTTCCCAAAAGATTTTACTGCCTCTGACATTCGACTCCACAAGCTGTGAAGACATAAAATCTACACATGGATTTGCAGTGTTTGAAACACACTGCTGTCACTCAATACTCAGAAAAACCAAAGTGTTGCTTTGAAGCTGGGGGCTGGAAACCACACACACACTTGCACACACACATACACACACACATATAGCTGTCAGTTTCTAATTATGAAGACATGAATCTGACAGTGAGACAGTAACAGGAAATTAACTGAAACCTCAATCCCAGGGAAAAAAGAAAGCAAGTCAAGAGTACAGTGGTTAACAAATGATTTGAAATATTTTTTAAATTAGTGAATAGACAACATATCAAATGCTACAACTAAAAAAAGCCAATTGTTTATTATTTTTTTGTTCATTTGAATTTGATGCAAATACCACATTTCAAAATACTAATGGGACATGGCCATTGTTGCTGTAGTGTTGCATCAGCTCTTCTTTTTATAACACTGTAAACATTTAGGAACAGAGTACAACACAACAGTGTCTGGGGATTCGAAAGTAACACGTGATCCTATTTTTGCCTGAAATAGGATTTTAGCTGCTCAAATGATTTAGGTCTCCCTTTGCATTTGTTTCGCTTCATGGAGCATCCCATTTTTCAGAGGTTTCTATCAAAACAGCCATGCTGTTGTATCATGTTCACAACGTAGTTTTAATTATCACACTGCATGAGCCAAGGTCTTTCCTGATACAAATACTGTCTGGGTGGTAGTTTCCACATGAGGAAAACATTTTGGTACCTTTTAGTTAAAGTGTGAAAAACCAACAGTGGTCACTGAAATAACTTTGAACTGATAAAATTAATAATATTGCCTATAATAATTAAGAGCAATAATATTGCTTTTGAATTTTGGCTGAATGGAGAAATTAAAAAAGAACTAATGAAACTGGCCTGAATAAAAATAATCATACCCCCCAAGAAATATTTATTGATTTGTTTAGAAAGAAAATTATAGACCAGCATGTTTAGGCTTGAGACCATTTCCAAACAATTTAGTGTTTGTGTGACACCAGTTGAATGTATCATCTAGAAGTTTAGGGTCCATGGGACGACAGCAAACCTCCATGGACAAGACTTAAAGAGGAAAATTGATGACAAATTGAAGAGACAGGTGATATAAAAGTTAACATGAAGGCCACATCAATTACCAAAGACATTAGAGGTGAATTCAGAGGTCAAGGTTCATCAGTGTCAGATTGCTCCATCCATCACTGTTGGAGTTAAAGTGGACTTCATGGGAGACAAATGAGGACACAAAACCATACAATAGCTTGACTGGAATGCATTTGAAAAGCCTCAAAGCTTCTTGGGGGATGATGGGATGTTGAGGAGGTTTATTTATGTTTTGGGGCTGCTTCTGTATAAATTCATAAATGACTGTAAGTGTTATCAATGTGTAGCTTTAAGGTTAAAAGATTTATGAAGTCTTTTTCTTTTGCCTCCTCTCTTGTTACTTCTAATGCCAAACAATATTTACTCTCTGCCAGAATGCTATTTCCTGTGCTCTCTTCATGTCTTAAAGGATGCGCTTCAAAAACATCACCCCATTTTAATGTGATCTGAAACCAGAATGTGCACATGTTGCTTTCTTGTCTCCTCCTGTTTTTATCTGTCCTACTATGTGGTAGCTGTATGGGTGTGACAGTGTGCCTATTTTATTGAGAATTCAATGCTGGATCTGTGTGTACCTTGTCTTCTCCACAGTATGCATGAAGTCTTGTGCAAATGCATGTGATAAGGGATTTTGCATTGTTTCTGATTATCTAGGCATCATATAATCTACAAGTATAGACTACAAGTGTTCCTCCCTCCGTAAACCAGGATCTCGACATATGATTTATCTTACTCTGGGCAAAAACAGAGTGCTTTAACCCAACAAATTTGGCCCGTCATTGATAAGCTGCAAATGAAATCTAAATAGCCTTAACTTTGATACAATATATTTTAAAGAAACAAATCAATGAATACTTATTCTTCTTTATTAATTAATTTATTTTATTTTCAAGTCAGTTAATTCAACATTGCATCCATTGTTGGTTAGATGAGGTCTATGGCACACACACTCAATCCTCTTTGACTTCTGAGTTTCATCCAGTCCTGTTACTTGTTGTTATAGCAACGAGTGAGAGCTTCCTGCAGAGTTTCAGCTATAAGCTCTCCAGTGCGATCTTGGGTAAATTACTGGTGTAGAGAATGGCCCATTTAATCCAACCTTCTATGAAATAGATTGTCACACTCACATATGGCTCACTTGTCTGGCTAGATCACAAATCTTTGGTTGGCACTAGGCGAGACAGCTTTGCAAGCTGAGCAGTGAGGCTCTCTCTGACCTTATTGCAGATTTTCAGCAGCACTTTGGTAATACAAGTGTTAATGTCCGGCTCTGTATTTTTTTTTTCTTTTTTCTGTAAATCAGTTTAAGTTGTTCAAAGGAGGATGGATTGTTACATGTAGTGTAATAACTCAAGGCAATGTTGGGATCCTTCATCAAAGCCAAAATGAAGTAAAGGAGGAAAACTATTTTCCTTCAAATGAAAAGAAAAAACAAAAACATTTATGCTGATTGTTAAATTTCCCCAAAAGGACTATGTGCTAAGAGAGAGGACGGTACATGCTTTAACTATGTTTTTTTTTCTTTTTACCAATCTTTGTGTGTGTACCCTCTTTCCTGTCACTTCTCTATACAGTTACTTATAGGCTTTGAGAGTGGGACTATCGTACAGTGGGACTTACGGGGCAAGAAAGCTGACTTTAGAATCTACTATGATGAGGTAAGCTCTATATTCTCCTCTGCATCAAGAAACTTAACAACATAGCAAACATTGTGATTAACCATTACAGAACCTCAAATAGAAACATTTTGCTTATCATAAATATTTTGTTAGGCATCGTACATCACAAAAACATTTAAGAGAATCCATTAACATATAATGTTTATACATTTTGGTATATATTAGATATGATGTGTTTGTAAAATCTCATTCCCTCTGGTTCATTGGTCCAGGCCATCCATTCAGTGGGCTGGCATCATGAAGGGAAACAGTTCATGTGCAGTCACTCAGATGGCAGCCTGACACTGTGGAACCTCAGAAACACCACCAAGCCATTCCAGGTCACTTTCCCGCATGGTGAGCTGCACACTGACAGCTGTCCTTTTAAAATGCCTTTGTGAAATTAAACTTTTACAACCTCTTCCTGGAAAAAGTGGGTCCTTGGGCTGTTACCTTACCCAGTATGGAAGCAAAGAACAAAGTCTATTTAAGCAAACACCTCTGATATATTTATCATGAAATGAACAAACACCTCACAGTGTTTAGTTTGAAATCGCTTGGACAAGTAGAATATAAATGTTTGTGTTATTTGTGAAAAAAAAAAAGTTTTACCACACAAAAACAAGGCTTTTCTTGTCCACTTGCCTTGGTGCAGCAATGTGACCACTACTATGTGCATGCTATGTCTAAGGTGTCATATTCGTGTCTTGAAAGCTGTTCAATCTGTTCCCCACGTCCTCTTTCAGGAAAGGTACAGAAGGATGGGAGGAAAGAATCATGTAAACCTATTCTAAAAGTGGAGTACAAGACAACGAGGACTAGGTGTGTGTGTTTTTTTCAGCTCCATAATACAGAGGGTGATTTTCTCACTCAAAGTTTTCTTTTATGTGATCTATAATAATTTGAAGTACAAGATTGAGTTTTTCATCTTTTTATCACAGAGAGCAAAATATTGCTGCTCATCGATACAAAAAAAAAATAGTATATGATCAAAGATTTTATTCATGTATCTACTTTGATTTTGTTTTGGTCTCAATATCATAAGATGCTTACCAATATTTTGGTATCTTAGTGCAAGCCTTGAAATTGCTCCAATTTCTTTATTGATTTTGCAATTTATTTAATGGCAAATAAGTTTCAACTCCTTGCGAAGTCTGTCTAAAGTAACGTTTTCCTCCACAACAGCGAGCCTTTTGTTATCTTCTCTGGGGGTCTCTCATATGACAAGGCAGGACGAAGGCCAACACTGACTATCATGCATGGCAAAGCTATCACTGTGCTCGAGATGGACTATCCTATTGTGGAGTTTATGGCACTGTGTGAGACCCCCTACAATAATGGTGAGTGCGAACAGATGATTCACACTATGGTGTCGTTAGTGTTCAGTGTTGATTTAATTTTTGTCTTGCTTTCTTATAATTTAAGTTGATGGAGTCTTTAAGACTTTTATCTCCCTCTGGTGGATGAGGAACTTTTATCTTTTCTTAAAAAAATAAAACTGCTCATTATTTTTGGATCATGCAGCTTGCAGAAAACTTCCTAACTTACAGAGTAAATGGTTGTGGTGCAATAAAAGGTGCTGACAACGATTAACTGGCTTCTATTTCTTTAATATTCTGGTTTTATAAATTTGTTTGTTACTAATTAAAGTATATTTAGAGCATGAAATGAGTTTGGCTCTTCTGTCTCACAGAGGTCCAGGAGCCTTACGCAGTCGTGGTACTTTTGGAGAAAGACTTGATTGTAGTGGATCTGACACAAAGCAGGTATGTGTCCCACATACAGAATCACACATTGGCAAATGAACTTGGAAAGCATCAAGGTTTCATGTCCAACACAGATTCAAAAAGTCAGATCAGATATTGGTGACATGTATCCCTTGGACAGATCTATTCAACTCACTCATATGCTCTTCTGTGTTTACATAAACCATGTGTGTATGTTCTACTTTTCTAAACAGGAAGGGCTGTTCACTTTTGCTAGGCAGAGCTATATAGGCACAAAAGGAAAGAACTACAGCAGCCAAGCAGTTTGGAAATGTTTCATGCTTGTTTCACAGTCATCCTTGATGACATCTTGCAATATGTGCAATGTAGTTCCTCAGTTACGCACTTTGACTGTGGATAAATGACAATTTCTGCTACTTTTTTGAGAATTACACACCACACATTTAAATATTTATAATCCCATGAAATAGCAATACAGTCAAGTTAAATATATAGGTTTATTTAATTTTGTTTACCTAGGTTAAAAAAACCTTGAATAGCTAAAACCTAATTTTCACAGAAAAGTGAATATTAAATGAATACTGGTAATTGACTGGATCAGTGTGGGTAGCAGACAATACCAAATACATTTTTTTAATGTGAATTAATGAACAGTCACAGGGTTTTGACCGATCAGAATAAATTATAGAACACGTGGTTGATAAGAAAACCAGGTAGTAATTTGCCATAACAAAGTGATTATGCTTGCTACTGCTTGCGAATTTTTCTTTCAGTCGTGGTGACTTAACTCATTCAAAGTGTATCATAATCATCTTTTCTTTTCCAGCTTTCCTGTCTTTGAGAACCCTTACCCTATGGACATCCATGAATCTCCAGTTACCTGCACGGCCTATTTTGCAGATTGTCCGCCAGACATTATCCCTGTTCTTTACTCTATAGGAGCTAAACACAAGAAGACTGGTTATAGCCAAAAGGTAGGGAAGCAAAATACTTGTGAAATAATATACTTTTTTATTGCTGCCAAAAGTTTGAGCAGATTGCAAAAAGCCGAGTTAAAAGATGATTGAGAAGTGCTTAAACGTAAATAACTCATTCATCATCTCTATAAGTAACAGACAATCAATTTTAGTGTATGGGCTGTATATAGCACAACATATTTGAATGAATTTCTGAAAAAAATCTTGTAGCACATTACAGTAAATCATTCATGTGAGTTATTTGAATCAGTAAGATTCAGACAACAGCATAGAGACAGGATAAATTAAAAATGAAACAAAGAGAAGAGTCAAATTAATTCGGAAATTAACCATCTCTGCCTGTAACCACATCAGGAGTGGCCTATCACTGGTGGAACATGGACATTAGGCTCCCACGCTTACCCAGAAATCATTATCACAGGGTAAGACCTAAAGATTGTCTTGTGTTATTAAGTTTTACCATATTTAAAATTTACAGAAATACCCTGGTGTACCGCCCTTAATTTTCTTGTTTCATTGATTTGGAAAATAAGCACAATACAAGTGTGTTCCTGAACTGATGGAAATTGTGACCTTTGAGTTGTTTATAAACAAAGACTGTTGTGTCTCTTTGTTCAGACATGCTGATGGGACAATAAAGTTCTGGGATGCATCTGCAAGTAGGTCAATCTAACTTGTCTCTTCTTCTCTTAATTGCAGTTTATGATATATTTTTCTTTTTATTTCCATTGACATTAACGTCTCTTAAACTAACCACGTGTCTAACCAGTCACACTACAGATGCTGTACAAGCTTAAGACCTCCAAAGTGTTTGAAAAGCCTAAGCCATGTGAGGGCCGGGCAGCAGAGTTAGTAGAAGAGGACCCATTTGCTGTTCAGATGGTCAGCTGGTGCCCACAGAGTCGCATGTTCTGTGTAGTCGGCATCTCAGCCTACATCATCTTGTATCACTTCAGCAAACACGAGGCCAACACTCAAACAGTGGTGAGTGACAAATATTCAGTATTAAGGGGCAACCTGCTGGTTTTGGACGGATGCAAATACTTTTTCTCATTATTTGATTACTTGTGTCATTCCCAGTTACTGGAGGTCCGCCTTCAATGTGAGTCAGAGGATGTCATCTCTCCATCAGAGAATGAAAATGACCCCTGCATCTCAGAATCCGGCTCTCACTCACCCCAACCTTACCCCCGACAGCCAGCTAGTCCTGTCAGTGGGACAACTGAGGGAATCAAACCCAGTATCCCTTGCCTTAAGTAAGACCTCCTTATCTTGAGCGAGGTACAACATCACAACAAACTGAACAAATCATTTTGTCTGGGATGTTTTAGAAGAGACTGCAGAAAGAAAAAAAAACAAAACTTTTCTTAACATTTGTGCCAAGTAAACATCCCATACTGTGAATGTATGGACATCCAGCTTACACTATCGTAAACACGGGACACGATGTTCAATAACTCATCATGGTTATTTGAGAGTTGTCTGATTGTGTTCTCTTGTTTTGTAGCAGATTTTTCAAGACCTTTGACGATAACTACATAACTTGGTACTGCATGTATTTAACACATTACTGTTTGCTCCAGGGTGAAGGACAAGATGGTCCGGGTACCTCCTGGCTATCAGGCAGAGCTGGTCATCCAGCTGCAGTGGATAGATGGAGAACCTCCGCAACAAATCACCAGCCTGGACATCAACTCAGCCTATGGCCTGTAAGTCTCCAGATTCATGACAACCTGCCTGTCAACTTGTTCTTCAGCTACTTGTTGATAAAGTATTTCCCTGTCAGAAAACAAAAATATGGACCTTTTTTATTTGTCTGTGATACTTTCAGATACTTACTAAGAGCCTGCAGCTTTTCTTAAATACTGGTTCATTCATGTCTTTCAATGTCTGTGTCCCCATCCCCAAAATTCAAATATTTGAGCTAATCACATTCCTTGGCACTTTTAGGTTTTGCTTCCAGAAATTACAGGTTAACAAGACTTAAATATAACAGTTTTTTTTCTAAATACACAATTGACCAATTGAGGAAAGAAAAGAGCATACAGAGGTGGTTGGAAGTAAGCAAACTAGTACTTGCAAGTTGCCACTTAATAAGCCACCGGCACTATTTGACCTAAAAAGTCAGCACATTTCATTGAATCTCATGTTTTTTCACCTCGCCTGTGCGTGACATTTTTACTCATTTACATGCAGTGTTCAGCAACAGACATCACCTCTGGTGAAGAAAGAACACATTGGTCTTATTATGAACTGTCTTACAGTGTTACTCATTACCTTTAAAAAAAATCATTTTAGCACTTTGATAACATGAAACAGTTTGTGTGAATATTGGTTTCAAAGAATATTCTGGTGGTTGAAGAAAAAAAGATGGGATGGATAACAACAATGATTCGTGACAAGTGTCAATGAAAGCTTTAGCCTTTGGTTCTGCCTTCGCTCGTAAATCAAACCCTTTCACTATTGCTAGTTTTCAGCGGCTCTGTAATGCAGCTCTGCCATCATTACACCTATGGACCTCTGTATTGATCCAGTTTAAGTGTAATACTGGTGTCCTAGTGCTGTCATTTCACCTTGTGTTACATGGTGTTGAAAAGGCACAAGTGGCCAGAACCAGGGGGAACTACACACTTACACACACGTTTCACCCTGCCTGCACCATTAGCATTAGGATTAAACATGGACTAGCTAAAAATGTTGGGGCAAAAGGGCAGTTTTTGAGGATGGCATTGATTACTTGATGCTTTTGTACTTAAACTTCTAAACTTAATGTAAGACTCTAGATTCATTCACATCAGGACTTTCTATATTGTAAGTAAGACATTTTCAGGTGGGCATAATTTGTTGTTTTTGTTGAATTTTATTTTACTACTTGCAGAATTTGCTGATCATCATAAGAGTCATATGCTGTCATGACTGTTGTGATAAATAGTTCATAAACTGAATTTATACTGAAACAGGAGGAGCAAAATCTGCAACATGTTTGTCATAATTATGAAAGTCAGAGGCTTTAAAGAGACTCTGCCTCTGGATGGTATTAATATTCAAAGCAGCAGCAGCAGCAGTGTGAAATAGAGCCAGGGTTTTGGTGACATTAATGACAGCAAAATGTCAAATGTCTTTGATAGTACTTCATGCACCAACTTTAATGTTATTGAGATCAACCTACTGAAATAAATCTGTTGTGTGTGTGTATCTGCATGTGCTTCTAACTTGTTTAGTCTGGCGTTCGGGAACTGTAACGGCCTTGCAGTGGTGGACTACTTACAGAAAACTGTCCTGTTGTGCATGTCAACACTGGATCTGTACGGAGCCGCCGACCCCTACCAGCGCCTCACCCGCTCCCCACGCAGGCACAGACAGTCCACCTCAGGTAGTGCACACACACACACACACACACACACGCACGCACACACACACACACACACACACACACACACACACACACACACAAACAAAATAATCTCATCACTGGTGCATCATCTTCTGTCCACATTCTACTCTCTCTGTCTGTAACTCAGCTATCTTTACACCTTCTCTGTCTCTGTCTTTGGTTTTAAGTTTAGACTGAGCAATAACGCAATCCAGATATCATTCTTTAATGAAAGTAGTGTATTATTTTTCCTTTTAAGTATGCAGTGTGGCTGCCCTGCAAGTCCTTGGTCATATTGATATAGTTAGATATTTTAAAGGTTTGAAAAAAAGATTATCAAAATTTGTTGGATTAGGATGTTATTATCAGTGGATCATAGCTCAGTATATTTTTACCTTCCATAAGAATCTTAGTAACACGTTCATGAGAGTCTTGTAAACACAGGTACATTAAATGTATAAAAAACATACTTTTAAAAGTTTAAATTAAACAGCCATTTTTTAGCGTAATTTGCATGTGTAACAATTTACGAATATACAATTTGCTGTATCTTATGACATAGTCTAAATGCTAAAAACTATTATTATAGGACCCATTCTGCATTACAAATACATATGTTAACTTTCGTAAACCAAGGCATTTTGTGGTAGTCCCACGATTATTTCATCGAACTTAAAGAGGTTTAGTTAACACCACACAAAAGAAAACATTGCTAGTTGCAGAAAGTTTAGTCCATTAGTCTGCAAGATATTTGTATCAGCAGAGAACATCTTTTCCTCTCTTCTTTATGCTGTCTCTCTGAATCAATAACAGAACAAAACATCTGCCCTACACTGTATGACTGTCACACATCTGCACTATGATACGAAGTGCATGTTAACAGGCTTTGTGTCATTTCATGATTGCATTTTTATGCATGTTGCCATTTGAAATCCTCCTCTTATCAGTTTCTGGTCCTGCTTGAGCATACGTGTAGTCTGAATCCAAAGAGGTCACCTACTCCCTACTTATAATACTCTAGCAGCTGATTCCATTTGCTGATGTCCCATAAGGAAAGCAATGCATCTTTGAGTACAATGTTGATATAATAAGTAGCCATACCTGCCTTATTTCACTCAAAACTCGTCTCTTGTTTGAGGACAAATAGAGCTGGGCAGCTTTAAGTCTAGTGTCCTTCAAAATGTTTTGCAGACGGTACTATGCTTTCCCAATTTTAAATTTCAGTTAAGTTAAGTTATTATGATGGATGTCTATACACCGCCACTGTGTCTGCCTGTAGCTCTACCCTTGGTCCCAGAGGGACCTCCAAAAGGCTGACTAATCAGAGGAAAAGGTTTGTAGAGCAATCAGCCTTAAAGATACAGTAACTATCATGAAGCTTTTCGGGCAGATGATGAAATAAGGGTTTTCTAAAACACCAGTGTGAAAAAGTATACATGTATATATTTTTGGCTGTGAGTCATGAAGGGGGATACAGATGTACTAGAGGGCAAAAAAAAGCCCAAAAGCAAGCTGTATGGTTTTTTTTTTTTTTGTTTGTTTTTGTGTTTTGCTTTTTTGGAAAGTGACTTTTTGAGGGCTTCTTATCCCTTTATTTGGAAAGGACAGGACATCAGATAGAGCGAGCAACAAGGTGAGAGTGGGGGGTGAGCGAAGAGCTTAGAGTGGAAGAGAAAATGTGCTGTAGATTGGATTCAAGAGCAGGCAGCTCAAAGCTAAATGTTTACAATTATCTTTAGGTTTCATGTGAAGAGGAAATCAAGATGATCTACTTAGGCGTATTATACATTTTTTAAATGACTTTTGCTTTTGACAGACACTCTTTTCCACAAGAGTTTCAAACGGTTCCCTCTAGGATTTATGAAAATACAGAAGAATTAACACTTAAATTTATAATATCTGAGGAACACATGGGACACACGTAACTAAGTCTGAAGTAAAGCAGCTGTTTCTTTCTCTTTACATAGTATTTGATTTTTATTTAGAAATTACTGTCCATCCTTCAACATTTTTAGCTGTTGTCACCACACATATATCTGTGTGAATACTTTATCTATGTCCTTCAAACTTTCATACCATAACAAGCTGCATAGTTTTTGAAGATGCAATATTACTTGTTGTGGGTGGAACGAAAGATTTACTTTAACTTGTGATGAAAATGTAAGACAATTGCCCTATTTTGAAAAACTATGCAAGGAAATGCAAAGTAACGATTCCATCCAACTTCTTTTTTGTCAGTAATGTTTCCTGCTAACAAAGTAGCTGACTTCTGAAGTATGTAATCACATCAGCATTTCCAGGGAGTCCACTTTTGACACAAACACGTTTGCTGCTTGCCCTCACTTTCTTTTTTACTCAAAGCCTGTGTGTTCTTCTCTCTTCTTTGTTCCTCCCCTCCCCCTTACCTTTTATTGTCCTTCACTTTATGAATTTTTTCTTCTTTTCTTATATTCATGCTCTCCTTCTTTACCTTTGAATTTTTTTCTCTTTCTTTTCTCTTCTTGAACTGTCTACTTCTCTGCTACCCTGCTGATACACTTTTCTGCCACTTTTCTCTCTTTTCAACCTTCTTTCCTCCCTCATCTCTGCCTGCTCTAAAACTTAACACACTTCTATTTCGTTATTCCTGGCCTCTGTCTTTTTCATTCTCTCCTCCTCCCTCTCCCCCTCCTCCTCCTCCTCCTCCCACCTTTTCGTGACTCTGTGGCTGCTGATGTGGGCATGCGGGCCTGCCTGACAGAGTTTTGCATGCGTGGCCTGTCTAACTTTTATTCAGATTCAAAGAAAAGGATCCGTACATCCTATCAGAGTAAGTCGGGCCCTTCTAAAGGGGTGTGTGGGTGGGGGAGGGGGAGGATGCGGTGTTTTGGTGAAACAACAGGGTTGAAAGGGATGGTTGCCATAGGGACTAGGAATGAATGATGTGGACAGAAAGCAAAGGGACACACCAAAGACATGATTAGAATAAAATTCCTGATTTTAAGTCTGTATTTTGCAACCTGAATTGTATAATCCCTATTCCAGTCATGTCCAACAGTATGTCCCTTGCAGACACAGAGCCACTCCTTTGAGCCTGTTAGTAAGGGCAGTCATACATAATAAATGATCCATGTGATGTATATTTTAACGGTTAGCAGGGTGAATAAAGGCTTAATCATCCTCTAAGCCTAGCACAACAAATCATATGCTCAGTCCAAGACTGCGGCTGAAATCTTAAGTTCATGTTAAAAATACTTGAAAATAAACGTGGTTGGGTTTTTTTTTTTTGTAGGATTAATGTTGTTTTTGAATAAATACAAAAGGTCTGGTTCTTCATTCTGCCCTGTGCTTGGTGCATGCAAACAAGTATTTGATCAGATTCTGATTGGATACTTGTGTTAATTGATTAAATGTTTGTTTCTTTCCTGACTGTTAAATGTTTCTGACCCTTTACAAGAGATTTGCACTACTAATTAATTTTCTCTCTGGCTTGAGTTTTTTTAAACGGATATTTATCTATCCATAAAGTTGTAGTGCAGGTCACATACGGGTCAGCCACTCAGTTCCTGAGAGATGTACAGATCCAGAGCAAATTATCCAGGCGATGTGAGGACAGACTGATAGCTGGGGGTTGATAGTGCAAGTTAAAGATGCTGCTGATAATCTGTACTGTAATATCTCTTGTGGAGCTCTGTGTGGCTGATTCTACCTCTGTTTACTTATAATCTGTTTGACTGACAAGCATCTAAAAAAAAATGACAGATTGTTGGTGTCCCATTTTATCTCTCTTCCTCTTGGCTACATTCTGCTGCAACAGGCCTTACTGAACTCTCCGACAACCAGCAGTCCATTGACATGGAGAGAAGCAAGTCACCCACCTCAGGTAATCTCAGCACACACATATACACACACACACACACACACACACACACACACACACACACAGACCTTCCTTGTATGGAAATGTATTCTGTATTTTTCACTGTGAAGCCTTGCTGCAATGTCACTGATTTTTAATGGAAGCTACAGTATGCAGCCTGTCGACACCTCACTCATCACAAGAGCATCCTCACCTGATGACAAAGAAAGCTGTGTGAAATGGTAACTCACTTTCAGTGTCTTAATATGGATGTGTTTGTTTCTAAAATATGATCAGGCTACTCTTTCAGTGAGAAGTTGTTGGAGGAAATAGAGGGGTTTGAATGCAGTACACTGTTGCTAGTCACTTGTTTGTGGTTATATGGCTCATGTTTGCAGAGATGCAGAGTTTAAAATAGTGAAAGTAAAGGGATGCTATAAGGTATATGCATAGCATGTATACTCTAACTCAGTGGTTCAGGAACTTGAAGCAGCGGCAGTAACGTGGCTGTAACCTGCATAATTTGTAAAATCAAGGCTTAAATGTGAGATCTGAACAGAATGGTCTGTACTTCTGCTGAAATATTTATTTATATCATCCATAATATATCATAAAAACCTTCAGTGCACTTCTGTCAGTTAGAAAAAGCTGGCAAGTTTATTCTGCAGTGCTTGGAATGTACTGAACGCTACAAGATTTAGAACTAGTAGTCATGACTCTGTGGAAGAGAAGGGTGTGATGAGCACAATGCGGTCTATTTTTTAATGTTCTATTCAGTATGTTGTAGCTGGGAGTTTCAGTGTTTCAATTGTATGACATGAAGAGTTGCAAGACTTCAGCAGTAAATCAAAACTGTGATTCATTCACATTGTTATGGATCAGGGGTCAAAGTTAACGAGATGATACAATTTTTGAAATTATCAGAAGGTCAAAAACAGTTGATAAGTTGTTTTATTTTTTCTCTGCGTGTATGCATATAAAAGTGTTTTTTACATCTCAAAAAGCTGATTTCTCAGTTGTCTGGTCATTAAAACAGCTATTTAGTGATTATGTTCTTTAAATGCAAACTAAACTGACTTTATACTTGATATTTGAGCAGCTTTGAATGCAGACTGAGTACCTATATAAACTGAGTTCTTGATGTGGCTTGTTCAGGATATAACTATTTCTCTCAGCGGTGAACATTTAATGAGCTGTCATTTTCTGACAACCTTGTATTTGAGCCTCCTGTGAGAGCACAAACAGAAACAGGGAGGCAGAACAACCTGTTCTATACTGTCTTGTCAGAAAAGTTTTCACTCCCGGTCTGTCGAAGAGGTCAGCGTGTTCTGTTCTGGGTCTGCCAAAAGTTATGGGTTTGATGAAAACCACATTGTCAGTATGATGTCTTCAAGTGTCGGATGTACTTTAACACAAAACCAGAGAGATTGGAAACATCAGATTCAAAAAGTAGTGTAGAGTAGAAAGTGTTTTTTCCAGATTGATTGTCTTCTGTTATGAAGAAACATGTAACAGCATCAAAAAGCCTCTTTAATTTTTGCATGGTGCGAATTGCATTACATTTAGGTGAGCTTTTGTTGTACTTGTTAATGTCCTATAACAACTATGGACACTTTTTGGTAATTTGTGGCTAGTTCTAGTTACTCTTGACACAACAGCTGTGTTGAAGGCCAAATGCAAACCAAAGATAGCTTATTGGGGCAGGCAGCCATCATCCTGATTCCTCCTTCGTGTCAATAACTGCAGGCGTATCTCACTCCTCCTTCACACATTTCTCCTGTTATTTTCCTCTTATTGTTTCTCTCCTGTCTGTTTTTCTTACTTGAACAAATAATTACCCTAATCCCTTCTTGAAAGATGAACCGCCATACATTCCCCATTGTCTTCTCTGTGTTGGGGTTTGTTGTTATGGTTTGGGGTCATCTGTCACATTTTCTGCGGGAACTGTATGCCACACTGGACTGTAACAAGACTTGTCTGAACAGTATCAGCTGTGAGATGGGCTAACAAGGTGCCAGTAGCTGGTGCCTGACCCTGCAGGTTATATTAAGCAAGGTGCATGACACATGGTAAGGGAGGAGAGGAGGAGGTGAGGGAAGGAACTTTGAAACAGTGGGCTGATCTACTCTGGTCCATGGACTCTCAGCCGGTTTTTGAAGCAGTGGATAAAACAAATAAAAGTTTGGAGCTATGTGTTTTTTATTTTGTTTGTTTTGTTTTTTGTTGTTTCTGATTTCCATGTATGAACAGGTTAAGTAGTTAAGTGTGCTTGTTGAGGCAAGGGACTAATCAACTTTGTTTTTTTTCATTAGAAATATAGTCCTTTGTTTGGCCTGTAGCATTTTTACAAGGGGTGTATTTCTTGGCTTGTCACATGAACGAGAATTAGGTATATTTACACTTTTGCAATGCTATTGTTCATAGCACACTTATTGATCATCATGTGCCTTAACCTCCTCAGACCTGAGCTTTTGTCTGGTGTGCACTTGTTATTTCTCCTTACTGTTTGGGAAGTGACACCTAACGAGTTAAGAACTGAACTTGGACTTTTTACAGGAAGTTATGTTTTTAGTGTCAGCTATTAGTTTCTAATTATGAGCGGTATTGTACATAATTACATTGTTTTTTTCTCACTGAAATGTGTGTAAAGTTTTAGTTTCACCAAAAGATCAGGTGGGCAGTGTCTCTAATGGGTCAAGTTTTAAAAAATGGAGTATCATGTGTCCGAGAGGCAGAAACTTATTGCCCACATATGTGGATGCAGGTTGAACATATTGAGCAGGGCTGATATTGCCTTATACAGAATATATTGTAAAAAACAATAAGGGCAAGCTGATAAACATGGACTTGAAGAAAGAACTCACTTGTAATGTTAGTTTTATAGAACTGGTGATCAGCAGCATCCAAAGGAGTCGTATCTGTTACTCTTAGTTATGGTCGTATAATTTTCATTTTCTTGTTTAATACTCAAATATGAAGTGGTGTTGTACTGAACCTTTTTCTTAACAATTTTGTTTAGAACATCTCAAATGTTTTCCTTCCTCTTTTCTATGAGTATATCTTTTCCCCAGTTCTTCCACTGTTTCGTGTTACTCACCTGTGGCCCTGAAGAGTCTGTGTCTGTTCTGTTGGATCTCCTATTCCAGTTCATTACCCAACCTCCCTTCACAATGACCCACGCATCCTTCCAGAGCCTGTGGCCAGTCTGAGAGCCAGCCACTGCAGTCCAGTCTTTTACTTACTGGACAATGGTAAGAGGGCAAACAAACTTCAGCCTCCTCGTGGACATCTGCTTGTGGTTTCCAACTGTCTTGCAGTGATTCAAAAAAAAAAGAAGAAAAAAAAACAGGTGGATAGGAAGCTGTGATGTCTTGGACAGGTTTAATGTTGCACCTGCATGCTACTTCTGCTTCTGCACTGTGGGCAACACTAATGATAAAAGATCAGACATGTAGTCATACTTTAACATGGTGATTGATGACATGAATACTCTGCTCCTAAGCAGAAATGGCAAGCCATTTTTTTTTTTATTAAATGGCACTGGCTTAAGGAAGGGAAATGAGGTGACAGGTTACAGAAAGAATAGAATTTCAAAGCGAAATAGCTCACACTTGAGTCAGACCAGCTGTTTGAGCAGCTTGTGATAGCTGCATGCTAGCTGCGTGATGGCTGCATGATAGCTGTATGATGGTCCAGTTTACATTCTGTGCATTTTAGGAGATCAGAGCTTTGAAAATCTTTAGGATGGGACCTATAGGTGTATTTTTACCTGAGCTTCCCACTGCTATCAGACAAAACAGAGATTTAATGACCTTGTATCAAAAGTAATTTTAGATTGATTTTTGTCCAACATGTCAGGGACATATGGTTTTTCCTTATGGATACATTTGTACACAACATTTTTGTTCTGATTTTTTATCCAGGACCAAATTCCTTGTTTGAGTCACTTCTAAACTTTGTAGTGTAAAATGTAATGAGAATTTTCTTGTAAGACAAACCCTCCAAAACAACCTTATATGAGTAATGTAAAATCTTGTATATTTTATTCATGTCAATTGACTTTAATCTACAGTTTAACATGGCATGCACACAGTCAAGAAATTTAAGTTGTAGCTAATACAAGCTCTTAATTTTATTAAACTTATAGAGAAAGAAAGATGCATCAGGCTTACAGCAGCTTGTCACACAGCCAACACACAACCCAAACACAGGCTTGAGAAACTGGATTTAGGGATTTGAAGATTTAAAAAGAAAGGAAAAAAAAACAGAAATTCCCAGCAAAATATTCTGGAAAAGGATCTGTCATTTTTATAGTCAAACTGATGGGCTTGTGTTCACAACAAGGTTAAAATCAGAGCAGTCTACAATGGATAAAATCTGAATGACTCGTCTGTCAAGTTGTTTACAGTGTGAGAAAGCTGAAAAGAGGCCGGTTTGAAGAGTAGTTTCTCTGTTGCTGCTTTGTCAATGTGATCCATGCTTTCATGTGTTCAGCTGCTGGTGTTGCATTGTTTCTCTGCCCAAGCTGCAGCGTTGGCAGACCTTCTTGTGTTTGTTGTATGTGCCAATGGGGGGCTCTGAACTTGGTGTTCTCCTCACACTGCAATGTTGCAAGGAGTAAGAGCTTTGGATGGGAAAGTGATTGTAGTCTGGCTGACACTCTTCTGCTATCTTGTCATTGCCTCTATTTCATTCTGCAACATTAATCATTATGCATCGTTTAAAGCAATACTGTCTTTTTTATGATGTGCCAATTAACCAGGAATCTCATCTTGTTTTCATCTGGGCAGAACCCTTTTCTCTGCCGCATCTCTGACTAACTGCATGGTGCACAGTGTGGTTTGCTGCAGTGCTAATAGTTATGAATTTAGCTTGCTTTGTTCACCAGTGTTGAAGACTGAATTTGTCCAGCATTAACTGAATTACCACAACATGCCAAGTTTTTGGTGCAAGCTGCAAGGTGAAAAAAAAGCAACCTCTTTGCTATGCTCGCCATATGGCTTATATATTTACTACCTCCAACTGTGCAAGCATCTACTTTGCAATCAATAACAAACAGTTCGAGGGTAGATGGTTAAAAATATGTCACAAATTTACTATCCCAGGTGAGAAAACTCTCCTCGAGAGAGGCTAAATACTATTGTACAATTAATGTTTGTAGTTCTGGACTGAAACAATTTTGATTAGCACCACCAATACTGGCATGGTTATTTATTTTCCCTCAGAATAAATACTTTGATATGCCTTTACGTTTATGCCTTTGCTTTAACCCTAATATCCTGTGAAATAAAAAAATAAAAGCAGTTTCTTTCTGACCTCTGAAATTTTTTATCTGGTCCTGATCTACGCTATGGATGAATTGCAGTACATGCACTCACTCAGTGGTTCTTTGCATTTTCTTTTAATATTGAACAGTCTACTGCACAAGGTTGAGAACTACATTAATGATGTTTTTCACCCTTTCGTGGATTGGAAATTCATGACCCTACTTTTATTCCTGTGGTGATGAATTTGCCTAAACACATTCATATAACACAAATAACTATGATATCTTCACTTCCTTTTTAGGGGGGAACAGTTCCATAACATCTCTAGCTTTACATCTTCAGTTCTCCCCGTACTGCAAAATGCTTGCAAAATGTTTTTTTTTTTTAACATAAGTTATTTTGATGGTGTGTACTTGTTGAATGTTTATGTACTGACACCCTGTGGTGTCCTCCCATTTATTTTACCCCCACCCCCCATGTAAATCCCCTCAGGCTGTAAAAGAATTGATTTTGTTCAGTCATCCAGGCAGAGCAAATATTGTTTATTCATATATATAAAAAAGAAAATGAACAAGGTGCATAATAATGTTTCGGAGATGTTTGAAGTTTTTGATTTAAGTATGAACTTCACAGTCAAGAGCATCATATTGATGTTGTTCTTGTCATGTTGCGGCCCAACATGACAAGAACAGTTCTTCAGTTCTTAGCTAAGCTTGTAATATCAACTGGACAAGTTTTCCCACTGGTGTAATTTGGCATTTATTACATCTTGATGAGACTCTGGCCTGGAAAACAAAGGAGCATGCATTTGGTAGTATGCATGTCATGTCCAGTTGCACCAATTTGCATGTTCTGATTCTTTTATCAAATGATTTCTTTCTTAAATATATTCCTTTTCGTATTATTTACTCATAGTTATTTTTTCTGCACTTTGGTTTATCATTGTTTGAAAAAAATCCCTTCTACCTTATTTTCTTATTTAACTCACCTATTTACCCAAATATTTTTTGAAGGGATTAACTGGTGGTTTGTTTCCTATTCTTTTGTTTCAGTAAAGGGGCCTGGCAGAAAGTTAAGTCTGCCAACAGATCTTAAGACTGATCTTGGTACGGTAGGCGAAAGCCAGCAGTTTTCACCTGATTTCCTTTGAGTCACTTAGTTTCTGCTTTTATGTTTGCGGGGCTTTATTTTGCTCTCAGTAATTTTATTTGCAGTTTTCTTTTTGCTGTATTTTATTTTCTCTTCTACAAGCCCATGAGATTACCAGTCTGTAATTTTTCCCCATTCTGCCCCATGTTGTGTTTTGCTTTGAATCCTCTTTTTTATTTCTTGTACATTTTGCAAGTGTTTCAAGATGATTTCAAACTCATATCCATATTCAAATTTGAACCTTTCTATTGCTTTATCTTGATGGGACCATCTTCTGATATAACTATACCTTTTCCTCATTGAAAGCCTCCCTCTACAGTGTTACGAACACCTTTTCCTTCTCCAAATGTAGATCATTCTGTCTCCAAGTCTTTTACCACTTATTCCATTTTGACTGGATCCGCATTAGATACAATAAGCATTGCCCCATTCTCCACTGACTTCCTGTTTACCCATCCCAATCTCGGGTTTCCCTCAGCACATTTACATCCTTACACATACTTTCTCTTTCAAGACTTCTCTAACACATTATGTTTCTTTTGACTTCTTGTTTGTGTGACCTTCCTTTTTCAACTGACAGGACAAAAAACACTCCTTATTTATTAATTCACTTATTATTAAATTCAATTTATGAAGCCATAAGAGTATTAATATTTCTTGGAAGAGAGCACTATGACATCCAAACAGATGCAATAGCGCACTGGGGCTCAAAAGTGGCAATCAAGTGTAGAAAGGATGCATGCTGTCATTATGAGAGGGGAAAGAATGTGACTGTTTCTTTTTCCTGTTATGGGGTAAAGACATGCACCTCTTGCTGCTGTTAAAAATCACAAAAAAAAAAAAAGTCAAAACAATCTTTTACAGAAAAGGGTATAGCTCTGATGTGTATGTGTGTGAGTGTGTGTGTTTGTGAGTTTTTATGCCTTTTACTAGTGCCCTGCAAAATTAGTTTGAAATATATGTATTCATTATATTCAGGGCATCAGGTGTTGCCATACACCTTAGGTAATGGTTGGACTGATGTTGCGCGGCCGGTTGAGTTGAATCATCGTCAGTACAGAGGGCTTAACTATGTGTGAAAGATATTGAAATACATTGAAACATATGGAAACTGCAACAAGGTGGACTTTCACCTTGTTATTATAGTGTAGCCAATACAGGTCTCTACAATCTCAACCCTGTCAACGGTGGTTTTACTGGGTCACACATAAGTCCAAACTCATTTCTTGAGAAAAGGGAGAGTCAGAAATGTGATGGACAAAAAAACTTCAGGAGGAGGACTGAATGGGAAAACATCCCTGATGGATGAAATTTCGATGCTGAGAGTTATTCATACGTCTTGTTGCTGCAATCTGTAGCTCAACCTACTCTGGAGTCCATTCTGCTAAAAAGGAAACATGCTTATTCTGAATCTGTTGTTTTTTGTTTTGATTTTCACTTGAAGCCATTTACACAGTCATTTATGTCACAATACTTCTAAACTTCAACAGAAAAAAAAGTTTGTCTTATTTTTGGCTCAGACTGGATAAAACTGCACTCATCATGTGCCTCTGCATTTCCTCTCAGCAACTCTTTCTTCTTTCTTCGATTTGTACCTAACATTCATCCCTCCATTACCCACTCTTGCTGTCCACTTTCCCTTGATACCATTTTACTTGTTGATAATCTGACTTTCAACATCAGCCTGCTCCTATTACACTGCATCTATAATAATATCCATCTTTGGTAGTCATATGGTAATATATAATATATGTATATACATTTAAAAAGAATGAAATTATGTATATTTTTAAGCACACTGTATCTGTGTTAAGTGTGCACTTTTTTAGGGATAACATCTCAAACAGAGTGTAAAAACTCAACAAAACTCAAATGTTCTTGTGTATATCTGGACCATATGGCTTTGGAAGATGGATATGAAAATGATTAAGTTTTTTTTCCCCTCTCTGAATTGTTGGCTAATGCTCTGCCATTGTTACAGATCATGTCAATGGACATTGCACTAGCCCCACCTCCCACCCCTGCTCGGCAGGGAAGCCTCGAGTACCGATGGGTCCTGAGGGGCCACGGCTTACCCGCAGAGGCCCTGGCCGACCACCCTTCCGCAAGGCCCAATCCGCTGCTTGCATGGAGATCTCTTTGCCTGTGTCCCACACTGAAGGTGTGTGCTTGACCTCCCAACCCCCATCCTTTAATCTCTTACATAATAAGATACCTTTTCTCCCTGCAAGTGCATGCCATCTTCTCATCCTTTGGGGGTAAGTGAACTAACTAAGGCCTTTTACTTGGTGGACAAAAGGCAAGCGCATGCTGCCACGAGTTAACAGAAAATCATCTGCATGCATGCTGTAGTTGCCAGGACTGGGCTACAGGGAATGGTTTGCAGTTGCAAAAACTTTGCATGATGAACTGTTCCCTGATTTTTTCAAGTTTTGCAGCTCTAACAATACAGCTTTGAGTTTCATAATAAAGTGTGCTTGTTACCCAGAATGGTAAGAAAAGAAAAGAAAAGAAAAGAAAAGAAAAGAAATTTAGGCCAGTGACAGAGTTTTAGGACCCACCAATAACAAATAAAGCAGCTGTGATAGATTTTCCATGGATTTCACTTAACCCATGGAAAGGTTTATTCCTTTTCATTTTCACATTTATATGTCTAAGTGATGAGCCCTAATTCTTTAATTAATTTTGTTTCACAGTATTTATTTATTTATTTGTTTTCATTCATTCATTAATACATTTTCAGGACAAGTAATAGAAAACACCTGAGGTTTGTATGTTGTGTGGCCACAATTTGTGCCTCTCTTCAATTTACACTGGAAAGTGAGCAGCTGTATCACTCTCGCTCATGTGTGTGGTGTGTGTGGTGGCATGTGGGAGATGTGTGTTGAGAGGGGGTTGTTTGCCATGTCAGTGTGCCACAGTGAAAGGATCATAAGACTGGCCCTTTCATCTTTACACCCATGAAAAAGAGATTTTCTATCAAGGTGTAAAAGCTACAGCTAATTGCATATTTGTGAGCTGAACTTCTCTGAGCTGAACTTCTCAGAAATATAAACAATGTTTAGGAGATTGTTAATTCATAAAAAATAATTTCAAAAGCAACCAACAAGATGATTGACACTGCAGCCCATAAGCACTGCATATTTTAATGTTGTTTATGGAGGATTCACTTTTCTGCATCAAGTTGTATATTCTATAAGAGTTTATGTGATCACTATTTTCATATTCATAGTCCTCATGGACATTGAGTTACAGATACCTTTTCCACATGATGTTGTTTGTAATCCTTGTGCTCTGTCAGCAGTGCACTGCCATCAAAAAGTGCTGATGCATCATTCATGCATTAATATCTGTGTAGTCATACATACATTAGTTGGCGGAAGGTCTCCTCTAAAAAGCCTGTTCACACTCCATTCAAGATTTTATAAACTCTCAAGTGCTGTTAGGGTGACTTCTCTTGATTTTTCATTGGTGCCATCTGTCACCACTAATGTATTGGGCCCTCCATGGGGACCACAGGGGGCAGAATATGAACCCCCCCCAGATCCTTAGGTCTCAATCCCTGAAACACTAGGACCACCAGCACTCTAGCACCCTCTCCTCCTTTATAACTAGGGGTAATACAGTTTGCCAAATACTGCGATTTGCTATGACTTAAGTCTAAATTATGCTTTCTCCTAACAAATCACATACATAACAAATTCATTTTTTTTCTCTCTGTTGTTGTTTTTTTGCCTTGGATTACAGCCACCATCCCAATGAGCAGTGCCAATGCTGAGCCAAGTCTCAGCCATCTGAAACTGTGGCTTGTTTGCACTCTTTATGTGACTGGAATGTCCAGCCTCACATGCTGTGAGAAAAGAAAATATTGACCAGAACAAGGAAGACAAGCTGATATAAAAAATAATGTCGGTGTACACAGTCATGATTAAAGTTTTGGTTAAGCTCCTGACAAGTAATCTGCTGTCTGCTCAATGTTCCTGCACATAGTGCTTGAATGTCAACACTGTTTGTGGTGTAGACTGTTACTTTGTGTTAAGGCTTTATAGTAATTTGGACTGGTTTTGTTTTATTCTTACTTATGCATTACTTCTCAGGTGATGTAGTGACATGCGCTGTCCTTGGTGCTGAAAATTCTGAACGTGATTGGCATGCTGCTTCCTCTGTTGACCTCCGACTTCAAACAATTCCTTCAGCCTTTATTTTAAACTCATTCCTATGTAAAATAAGTGACCATCTGTTTGATTAAGTGGTAAAACATCTATGAATCCATTCATTATCAGTTGTGCCTCTCAAGAATCCAAAGCCTGCTTGCATTTTTCTGTTCATTTTATCTGTACTTTCACCATATTTTTTGTGTTTTGTTTCTAAAGTTTTGCATGCATGGCGTGATATAATTACCCCTCAAAAATGTGTGGACACAGTGCCTTCATTTAGGATTAATATTTATGCCAGGTGAAAACAAGCCTTTGTCAAGACAGGGCAGGCTACTGTCTCCAAGGGAAAGTCAACTCTGTATCTGTTCCCAAAATGTCACAGTAACTGCATCACCGCTGCACGCACACCAGACAACAGTTTCACATAATTGTCGTTGGGCTTTGCAGTTGAAAGCAAGAGATTTTTTTTTTACAGCTATTCCCCTCTGCAGACAGCTTTGAAACTGCAGATGCAAACCAATACACATATAAGCATGGTAGTGCAGCTTTTGCGTCACAGTTGACCTTTTTACACCAATTCTGCAATTGGAGTCATGCAGCCATTTCTAATACCCTCATTAAACAGTAACCTGGAGGGAGAGGGAGGGAGTTTTTTATTAGTATCATCTAAATATCATATTGAAACTACTGCACAGGTTGCAGATGTGTTATCAACCAAACTCTTTCATATTTCTATTTTTTTCAATTTTTTTTTATTAATTACAGTGCCTCTCGTTGAAAGTTAAAGTAACACTTCATTGTGTCATTGTTGTCATTGTTGTGGCATTGTTATATACATCAAGCTATGTTCATTGGGGGGTCAGTTGTCCCTGAATCTAATATTTCCAGTGTAACCATCACTACAAGTAGGATTTTTCTGAGTTGAAGTATAGCTGCAGATACCAAGAGTTAATTAGAGAGAAACCTGTGTGCGAGACTGACACATACAAAGCATCTTATTAACAGCCTCATGTCCTGGACCCCTTTGTGAAACTGTGTCCTCTTGCTGCTATGGCCTAAATCCATTTATAGTGGTTGTTACAGGGTTGGGACGTTTACATAACATGTTTTTGTCCTTTTTTAAATAGAGTTAAGTGTTAGACTGTGCAACACTAAGGTGTTTGTTTCACAGATACCTCCGTGATTCATTTACTCAGACAGCATTGTTCAGTGACTCATTTTTATGCTTGTATCTCTCCCCAGATCTCAGACCAAAATGTCTAGTTTACACAAATACTGCCACAGAAAGTCAGAAGCAACTTTCTGAGAAGTTTTGTGAACCCAGTGCCATCAGTCTGCTTACCTCAAAAAGCTAATAACTGTTTTTTTTAATTTCTCGCCTACATTTGGCTACCTTTGTTTATCAGTTGCAATGGGTTACCACAGTGAAAAGCCAGCAGGATCACTGGAATAATTAAAGGTCAACAAGCAGTGAGAGAGATGGGGCAGATGTTAATGAGGTCTGCATGCCAGGAAAGGAGTCAGGGGAGGGAAATGGCAGGGGAAGCTAGACTCAATGCACACTGAACATATTCATGTCTCCAATCTTTGTTTGGCAGCACACCGATAAATATTGAAGACAAAAGGAGATGATGGGGTTTTTCTTACATTCTTTATCGACAAGATATTCAAGTTCAAGCACGGCAAAACACAATGAACGGTGTGTGTTGTTCTGTGTTGATTTTGTCAAGTTGAGAGGGAGGGGTTGTTATGGCTTCACTTGGACATATCCCTTTGTTTTTAGTCCCATTTGGTATAAAACAACAAATTTGACTTGTAAAAGGACTTCACTGTAGCCCATGAAGTTTGAATAATTTTTTCTTCTTTTTTTTTACCTCTCCTCATGAAATGATGGTGATTTGCAAAGATTAACTTTGGTTTCAGTTTCACTGTGGAATATTTGGGTTAGGATTAATCAATAAAGCTTGAGAGAATGTACACTTTATCTTTAAGGAATAAATTACATTGATGTACTCATTGCATGAGAAGGGGTAGAAAATGTTTTTTTCCAAACTTTATGGGCAACACTGTATTTTACTTAACCATAACAAGAATCAAGTTTGCAACTCACTCGTACCAAAGGTTTCACTTCAATAACCATGAAACCATGCATAAGTTGTGGATTCCATGATGGGCAAAATCCTGGAACATTAATTTTTCATTTATTATTTCTTATAAGATTTTCAACAGGTGATACACAGATACAGAGTTAAGTGTGGTGCTTGTTATCTGTCTGTTTTCTTCTGCGCTCTGTAGGTGTTTGTGCATGCACAGCTGTATAACTGCCTGTCACTCCACCTCCCTTATCTCCTCCCCAACACTTCTTTGCCTGCCCTTAGCTCTCTCTAAGGGCCCTTCAGGGGTCCGCGTGTCCTGTCAGAGTACCACTGTGCCTGACTTTCATTAGCCTGCACCCCACAGGCTCTCTTACACAGTGTAAACACACCCCAGCAACTGCTGCTACCTAGACTCAAAGCAAAAGACTGCTTTGCTTTTTGTGGCTGCCTGTGGCATCCTAAAGCAGCGTTTATGTCAGTGTTGCACTGCAATGGTTCTTTCTTTGACGTCTTTCCCAAGTTTGTTTGTGCACTTACAGCAATCTAAAGCAAGCCCTGTCAAGGACTCCATTAGCTCGTGGTCATGCTGCACAGTAACTGTCCTCACTGAAGTGCTCGTCTAGATGTTGTGATGTTTATAACATGAAGAGAGTGGAAAACTGTCACTTGCCAAAAGTTATGTTCCCCTGATGGTGCCGAAAAATATTCAGAGAGAACACAATGACATGCTATTATTTTCAGTCTCACTCTTTTTTTTACCTCTTTTTATATTGGAAACTTCACACTCAGCTGCATATTTTTCTGTTTCCCTCTCTGTCTTCTCCGGTACTTCTGTTCATTCGTACGTCTCGTTTGTTTTTGCTGGTTGGCTTCACTCACTGGCTGGGTGGGGCCTGTTAAATGGCTTCATGTTGTGGGGTATGGGTAGGTTATGCATCCAGGAGGGCAATGCTTCAGCAGTTACATGGAGTCACAATGTACTCCCATGACGAGCACCACACCACCGCCCCCTACTGCTGGACTGAGAGAGGTAAGGGGGCTCCGGCCACTGACCAACCAACTGCTGTCCTGCTGATATTTTTCCGTCCGTCCATCTGTCCGTCAGTATGTCAGTCCGTCTGATGGCCGTGTTTCGTCAAAAGCGTACTTTAAGATTCTGAGGGATGGAAAAGGTTGGTATCTTTAAGGCTGTGCCTAATGTGAGTCTCTGTTTTGCAGGCAGCATACAGAAAAGTTCTCTAGGTCAGCCATAAATGATGGCAGTCTTTTTTGGAAATCCAAAAATTTACTCCTATAAATGCTTTGAATGTTATTGAAAATTGCATACCCTCAGTATTCTTTTAATTTTATTTTTAGCCTGAAATGAGAACACTGGGTTGTCTACTCATCCAAGTGAGATGCACTCTGTGTAACATTAGGCTGGGTTTGCAGTGCTGCACATTGCTGAGCTCTAAATAATTCAGAAAGGACTCAATACAGAAATACTCTCATAATGGAGGCCTTAAGTACACAATGGGGAACTTGAATGGGGGGCACTCAAAAAACTTTGAGGAGTTTAATGATTTGGTGCAACAACGAGGATGTGTGTGCGTTTTTGTGTTTGAATCTTTTTGTGTGTGAGCCCAAGGCTGGGAGTTCATGCAGTGAATTTGAGGCCACTGAATGTTTTCAACATGTTAAAACTTGGGAAACAGGCACAAAACTAAGTGTGTGTATGTGATTGTGGTGTGGAAATCCGTTAGTCTAGTTGTCTCTTATGTAACAATGGATCAGTTTATTTCTCAGTGTCCCATCTTCTCAGGAGACTTTTGTTTTTATGTTTCACATTATTCATGTACAGATAAACCATATCTGATTCAGTATATTTTTTTCTCTTCTGTGCTTATCCCTTTTTTTCATGTTGTATGCCTGTTTCTTTTTAACAACTTGCTTTTTCATACCCTCATCCTTTGTTGTTCCCTTCCTCACCTTCTACTTTTTCCTCTCTTGCTCCCCGTCTCACTCTACTTTCTCTTTCCGCTGCATCATGTCTCCTGTCTTTTATTGTTTCTTCCTGTGCTGTGTATCTGTGTTTGGCCGTGGCAGCTACAGAGAGTCGTGAAAACTCCTTCAGCCGCTCACGCAGTTCCAGTGTCTCCAGCATCGACCGTGACACCAAAGAAGCTATCACTACGCTGCAGTTTGGGGAGTCATTTGGACGCAAGAGTGACGCCCTTACCACTCCATGTCTATGGGTTGGCACAAGTCTTGGTGTTGGGCTTCTTATTCCTATGTCCATCCCCACTGACCAGGAGGAGAGGATGGAGGAGCCTGTGACCTTTGGTCCCAGTGGTGAGTCTATGAGAAGTGTTTCATGCCACACTTTATAGAAAAAGGAAAGTAAAGTAGATTTTGATTTTGGAGTTGGCTATTGGATATTAAGCACTTCTAAGCACCTGTCTAGTCCACCATGTGCAAACATCTGCAATTTTGACTCAATGTCCTCATTTAGAAACCCCTTCAAAACCTACCTTTTCACATGGGCTTTCAATCACTCCATTACCTGTCTTTCAATTTCGTGTCAAGTGTCTTTGAGCAATTAGAAAAATGCTACCAAGGGGCACAGATGGCTTAGAGGTTTAGGTTGCACCCCTTGAACCTTGAACCTGCACCCCAACCTGTTTCTCGTATGTGACTCTCCACTCTTGCTCAATGTCTTACTCTATTTACTTAGTGATTTCTTTGCTCCATGTAAATAAAGATATTAGTATTAGTTATCACACTTATTATCATGTGCTTACATACCCAGAAGAAGTGAAAACCGTTCTCCAATGGTGATCCATTTATGATCCTTCCATGCTCCCCTCAACCTAACAAAAAGCACATCAACCAGTAATGTCTTATTTCGCAGTTGTGTTCGTTATAAAGCTTGTAGGATATGGATTGCACAATGAAAATGTTGGTTGAGAGATACAATTTTATGATTTCACATCCTTTTCCACTTTTCTTCCACTCAAAAACTCCAAGGTGCCATCCTGATGCTCAAAGGCTCAGTGTTATGCTTCGCCTTCTTAGACTGCATGGGCACCCTCATCCAGAATCCCTACGAGGCTTGGCGAGACATCAATGCTGCAGAGGACCCTGATCGACCCCGAAAGCGAAAGCTGGTCAACTTTTCTCCCGCATCCTCCCAGGAAACCTACGGAGATGGACACCTGGCTGTGGTTTGCTCTGAGAGGCAGGCCAAAGTATTCCTAATGCCCTCACAGTCATGCCTTTTTGTCCACAACATCACTGAATCATCCTTTGTGCTGCGAGCCGATGTAGTATCTGTGTCTAACAGCGTATGCCTGGCCTGCTTCTGCGCTAATGGACACGTCATGACACTCAGGTAACACCCTCAAACACTTGTTTGTATGAAACTTGAGTAACACTGCAAAATCTTAAAAGAGCCCTTTAAAGTATCTGTTTTGGCAGAAGTTTGTTCTGTTTTTTATTTTACTCATACAATTTGAGCTGCAAATTATAAGACTGAAAACACGATATGGCTCAAACTGGGGTTGCTAAATTTGCCACACTGAAGAGATCATGAGCTTGAAAACAAAAGGGACCTTCTGCAATATAATCTCTCTTCATTTGGACAGTCTGTGTCCCTTTTCACGGGTATAGACTGGAAATGTGACTAAGTAATAGAGGGGCTTTGAAATACCACTGTTGCATTTCTCAAACGCATCACAAACGTGTTTTGCTTTGTATTGAGTCCTATAAATAACTTTTTTTCTTCTTTTATACTTTTTAAAGTGGCTTGTGTTTTTGTAGTAATTTAAGTAATTTCTTATCCCACCACAAAGTTTAAGATGTGATTTTGTGTGACTTATATATTGATAGAATATCAAAAGGACACAGGCTGAGATCATAAAGTGAAAAAGTTGTTCTTGGTGTCTAACTGTTTTTTTTATTTATTTCTGTTTGTTTTTGTTTGTTTTGCTTTATTTGTTTTTCTTGCCCTGCTCACAGTTTGCCCAGTCTAAGACCACTCATGGACGTCAGTTATCTGCCGCTGACGGACATGCGCATTGCACGAACCTTTTGCTTCACAAATGGCGGGCAGGCACTGTATCTTAGCTCTCCAACAGAAATCCAGAGAATAACATACAGCCAGGAGATGTGTGACAACCTACAGGTGTGTGTGTACATTCTGTCTGTCTGTCTGTCTGCCAGCCAATAGAGGTTTGAGTTAAATACTAATGACCATCCGTGTATGATGTTTGTGTTAAAAGCATCAGTGACAACCCACCTGTGGATTCTTAACCCTGAAAAAAGATGGATGGGTACAGTTAATAAGCACTTGATAGTCTTTATATTCTTGGAAACTGACCATTAAAGCAAAATGTCATGCACTGTCATTAGTGGTTTGATCGCCACTTAGTCTGAGGATACAGATTTACTGTGTGTGTCTGCAGAGCTAAGTCGTATTGTAAATTACTGGCAACATTAGGAAACACACGACGTTGTGGTTCCCTCAGTCAATGAGAGGAAGCTCCACTGTGTATAGACAAGTGACCCTACATTTAGACCAGTGTGTGACCCCATAACAGCTCTTTCATTGGAAGACAAAGTAAAGTGAACTTGGCCCCCTGTTGAAACCAGCAATATATTTCTGATGCATCTGCATGCATTTGTGTGTCTACTTATTATTCAGATATTTTTTCCTATGATTTCAGGAGATGCTGGGAGAGCTATTTATACCAATAGAGACTCCAGAAGTCCAGAACAGAGGTTTTCTGAAGGGCTTCTTTGGAGGAAATGCTCATACCTTTGACAGAGAGGAGCTCTGTATGTTATCCCTCTTTTCTGTCTTCTTCTTTTAATGATAAATCTCATTGCTAATGTGCTAATTCATGAAAAATGGCAAATTAAAGTGAAGGAAATAAACAGCAATAGGGGAATAAAATTGCATTAAAAAATTACTATTAAGTAATTTTGGAATATTTACATGTTTTCTTAACATCTTTTTCTATCTTCTTACCTGGATACTGTTTTTAGTTGGGGAAGCAGCAGCTGGAAAAGCCTCCAGAAGTCTGGCCCAACACATACCTGGGCAGGGTGGGATGGAGGGCATGAAAGTGGCAGCTGGTGGAGCAGTGGGAGAACTGGCTCGGGCCCGCATTGCTCTGGATGAGAGAGGCCAAAGGCTGGGGGAACTAGAGGAACGGACTGCCCTCATGATGACCAGTGCAGAAGTCTTCTCTAAACATGCTCATGAGGTCAGGCAAGATAGAATGTCATTATGAAAATCTTTAGCTTTGATTAGACACAAAGATGATACAGTCTCTTTTCTCTAACAGCTGATGCTGAAGTGCAAGGACAAGAAGTGGTACCAGTTGTAATGGCGGGACACAAAGGCTGAGGCAGAACCTTGGACCACTGGGAAATGTATTCCACGACTTTCACTCAATGAATCAGAGCACTCACAAGAGAGACTCAAGAGTGACTGAGTCCTAATGAGTCCTGACTGACTCTTTGTATGAAATGGTCCTTTTGCCATAATACATGGTCGCCCTAGTTTCTTGTCCCAACATGTTGTGATGAGACTGAAAGAAAACAGCGGTCATTACAGGACAATTGATGGTACTGGAAGAATCTGAAAGTCTGTTTGTTGTGTGTGTGTGTGTGTGTGTGTGTGTGTGTGTGCGTGTGTGTGCACAAGTGTATGCTTGAGTGAGTGTGTGTGTGTATGTATGTGTGTGTGTGTGTGTGTGTGTGTGTATGCATGCATGAGTGTGTGTATGGGTGATTGTGTGAGTGGGTGCGTGGGTGGGTTTTTTTTTTTTTCTGGACCTCACTGTGTAGATAGTCACAAGTTAAGAAAAACTAAAAATGCATGAAACAGAAATGGATGACTATAAAAAATATCCAACTGCCATATTAAAAGCAGCATGCTACTTTAACATTGATACGAAATTAAAACCTTTTATTTAATCTTTAAGCTTACAACAGAGACTATGAAAAAAGTATATATATTTTTTGAAATTTTGACAAAAAAACTCTATACGAAAAGGGAAATGTATAGCTGTATCGCTATTAAGCCAAAAGATGTTTCTTTGCCTTTTTTATTTATGGGTTTTTCTTTTAGTTTTTTTTTTTTCTTGGTCTCAGTAAAAATTATTTGCCACAGTACACAGAGGATACACATTTGTATTTAGCTTTCTCTGCACTCACTTGGATAATAATGCAACAACAATGTTCTTACTAATGCTACAACTTGGTTGTTACCAATTACCCTGGGCTGCACGGTGCAAACACAGATAAGTAGTCAGTACACTTCTCTCTAATCACACTTATTTCCCTTGCCGGCTGCTGCTGCTGCTAAAAAAAGGCATTAAATGATGAGAAATATCTCTCCTCCTGTCTGCGGTTGTATGAAAACAGATCAGATTGTTGAATTTGTTTACAAATACAGTACAAGTTGAAAAAGCATATTGGACACTGTTTGTATCTATAAAACAAACCCATGTATTATTATGTGCCATACAAAGAGGAAGAGTCAATGCACCAATGGTGAACTCGGTGTTTACTTGTGTTGATTAAGTTTTTTTAGTTTTCTTTCAATTAAACATATGAATACTTGAAAGATGGTAATTGAGGGCATCCATGAAAGTCCCAGTTTGTCGCCTTTTTAAAAAATGTATCACTTTATTTTTTCATTGTTTCTGGCTAACCATTTGAGTCTCTACAGCTGCCTTTCAGAGTTGCAATTGAAGTGAACCATTGGGTTTAGGATGTGTGTGTATGTGTGAGAGAGACAAAGAGTGCCACAAATGTTTAACCAGATTCAATCTCTGCCAAAGCAATCAAAAATAAATGACACCCTCCCATCTTTCTCCACTAAAGTTATAGAAGAGTTGTGTTTTACATGTATTTACCTTGAGACCTGTATGGTCCCCAAATCATGATCACGAATAATATGGGTTTACACTGTATGCATGCCAAGGTTAAAGTAGAGGAGATGGAAGCGATCCACAGCCACATGCCCCACACCCCAAGCCCCTGCCCTCAGGTTCAGGAGGAAAAAAGTGTTTTCAGTGGCGTTTTGTTGAGAGTCAATGGAAAAACTGTTCAATGTGTGAAACATTTGCAAAAAAAAAATCAGCTCTAGACAAATGTGTTCCTTTCTGTTCAATATTGTTCTTGATGACTTTGATCTCCTCTTGTCAATGTCCGATATTGATGGTAACTGCCTCGTAACTGGTGGCTCTTGTTTGTTAAAAACAGCAAGTGTTTCATGATACATGGTTGTGTATCATATTGTGATTGTGCCGTAAATGTCAATGGGTAGCGACATGACACTGGCAGACAGTAATTACTGAGGAGGATATTGTGTACTTGTGCATTTGTCTGTGTTTTGAATTGATCTAAAAAAAACTAGAATTTACTTACTCATCTCCATCCAGGCCATCATGCACATGAGTAGCCAATTATTAAAAAGGAATGCGCATTGATTGATGTCACAACCAAATAACATATGCACTAATGTACACACGAAAAACCGAAAACCAATAAATGAATTTCTCTTCATGGTAGTCATTTCTGCCTACTTACTGTCAGACTGCTAGAGCATTCCAAAGGCTTCATGGTTTTCTGAAACCATTTATTTTCAACAAACCTATGTCACCTAAACCCTGGTATAAACACTTAGACTTAAAGACTCTCGCTCAATTTGATTCTATATTGTGTCTTAAAGGTGTCAAAATAAAAGAAAAGTTGTCTCCCTTTCCTGTATTGTCAAAAACGTTTGTGTTTAGTGCAATTATTTCAGTGGCAGGGAAAACACAAACAAAAAAATACCAAAAGAAAATTAAAAAAAAAAAATCAGACCTCTACTGACAGGGTGTTTTGTTAGTAATATTTCAGTTTGTTTGTTTTTTGGGGTTTTTCTATTCAATGTGCAGTTCAGTCATGGAAGAAAGGTGAAACAAAAAGACAAAAAACAAACAAACAAAAAAATTAAATAAAAAAAAAAACAACAACAACACACGCTGAAGACAAACTTGGGATATTTTTCTGTATACATTCTGTTACTCCTGGTACTGTATCTGGTATTCTGGCTCTGTCTAAATCACTGGAACTCTGTACTTCTTCACATTGTTGTATCCTGAAAAGCATTTTTCTCGTTTTCTCTCTGATGGCAGCAAAGTTTGTCTTATATACATGGATTATTTCACTTTTTGTTCTTATAGATATTATACAAGTGTAATGGAATTAACTTAACCCAAAAAAAGTTAACAAAACTAAAAACAACTGAAAATATGTTGATGCTAAAACTGAAATAAACATTGATTGATGTACAACAGTCGAGGGCGTTGTTTTACTACACCAATATATTTTTTGTATACTGTCACTTCACAAAGGGATGTTTTCCAAGATACTTTCATGGAAGAGCGTGGCCCGACCATACTCTTTGTTTGTATTAGACAGACCTCTTCACCTACAGTAAAGTAAGTCCAGTCTCCAGTGCCTCTATTTATGTGATGCAAACATGACGTCACACTTAAAACTCCCAGATTTGAGCAGATAAATGCAGTGCAACCGCTGCATGTGGATTAATAATAATAAACATTTTCATCAACAGCTTAAGCTATGTTTTTGCCCCTAGCTCGGGATTTTGCCTTTAGCCCGTGCTCGATCACTCTCCTGTTGAGCTTTCCTCTGCTCTTTTGTCCATTTTCTGTCAGACAGCCAAGGTCATGTCTCCACTACTGCTATCACTAAGGAAATCATTTTCAGCAGAGTGAAAACAAAGATCTCTCCTCTCACTCCTAAACTTTTTCAGCCAGCTTGGCGTTGTTAAAGAGACTTTGGTGTGCTGTATATCAGTCCAATCCTGTATGACCCTTTGGAGGAATGAGCATCTAGAAATAACCCTTTCAAGTGGTGATAATAAGAATAGGAATACTTTATTGATCCCCTGGGGGAAATTGCTTTTTTAGTATACAGTTACTCCCATTAATACAGTGCTAGAAATATAAGAAAGTACAGCATAAGCATAAGTGCCTTACCCAAAAATAGAACTCTAGGCATGAAAATATAAAAATAAAATAAAACATGGAATAGAACATTAAGTATGTACAGTCTACTTAAAATGTGCAGTATGTACATGATGAGATAGTTGTGAAAATGATTATTCTTATCCACATACAGCAATTGCACTGCATTTATTTCATTCTTCAGTGGGGATTATGATTTTGCTTATACCTAGATATCAGACTTTTTCAAGATCACTCAGCAAGTCCTCACAGTCCCTTTAAATAGGCATTTTATTCTTGTCATTTCTTTTAGTAATAAAGTTATTTGAAAAAAAAAAAAATCCACAGCGTTGATTTGACTTCCGCATTTTGCTCCAATCAGGAACGGGCCAGCTGAGAAGTTGACTGCGTTTTTATCCAATCAGAGCCAAGCTTGAGGAAGCGAAGCGCTCTTGTCACACTGCTTCATCCCTAGATGCCTATCCCGCCCAGACAGTGTTTATTATGGAGTGGATAGTTTTCTAAAATGTAGCTTCACGTACTGCAGAACTGGATTTTTACAAGGTACTGGAGACTCGACGCTGTGTCATCGGTTTATTCGCGTTAGGTAGAAGTTTTTCACAATGAACGTCACACCAAGAGGGGACAGAGAGAGCTAAGGTTGAAACTTTTCTAACGTTACAGAGTAAAAAAAACAAAACAAACCCTGCTGATGTGAAGGCATCTTCATACCAACAATGACACATTTGGATAGTGAACCTCTGTAGGGACATTAAGGTGCAGTCGTCACTGGACAAATATGTTTCCCCGACTAGTTTCGTGGTTGCTTCTGCACTTGTGTCTGTATCTGGTCAGAAATGGACTCTCTGTTGCTCAAGCTGACTCACAACCCAGTGCTGCAAAAACTTTGGTATGGGGACCTGGACTGGAGACAAACATTGTACTTCCAGCTCGGTATTTCTTTATACAGGCGGTGGACAGCTCGGGGAGAAAGTAAGTTTACATTGTTGCTGCTTTCAACACTGTTTAATTCACTTCCATATTTTTTTAGTAAGGGCTAAACTAATCAAATTGTCTTTCTGTATAAGAAGAAGGATTTTCCTTTCATACAAGAAATAATTAAACGACCCCACTTTTAAATAACATTGCTATAACAGGTATTAACTCTTTGTTTGGTATCCTGTGCTATAAGGACTAGATAAAGAGGACAAGATAATAAATCTTTCCAACATATTGGAATTTTAAACTGGGCAGAGAGCAGACATGAAAGTTTGCACCCTGGGGGGAAGGAGGCAGACAACCTGGAATAACCCTTCACATAAAAAGCTCCCAAGGGCCTAATGGATGCAGTTTATGTTACTCAGTGGGTGTCACCTTTCCTTTAGCCCCAGGTCTCAACTCAGATATCTGTCTCTCACTTTGTCCCTGTTACAAGAGAATACATTGTTGCTGTCTGCTGGTCCACAAAAGAGAGGGAGAGAGAGACTTCAAGTGAGCTCCTTTGTATGCCAAGAAGCAATGATGTTATATCAGGGGTAGTTTGTCTGGTTTTTTTGTTATTATAATTATATTCGTAAGAGACTGGGTAATAACCTCTCCTTGAATTTAACATAAGCCAGGATACAAATTGTTGTGTATCCTGTTGCAGCTTTATTTTAAGTTTATCGTGAAATAGTCAACTAATGCATGAATACACTTGCAATTCTCAACTTTGTTCTTCTTTTATAGAAGCATTCATTCGTTTTTCTTTTACTCAGTTTAACAATTTCACCCGGTGAGAAGACCTTTGAGGTGAAGATGGTTTCTCCAAAGGAGCCATTTGTCAGGATTTGGATACAGGTCCTTGATCGTCATGATGGCTCCTTTCTGGTGCGCTACAGAATGTATGCCACCTATAAAGACCTTGAAATTCATGTTCTGCTAAAAAATGAGCATGTTGCCCAATCCCCATTCATCCTTAAAGGTAGAGCACATTGTATACTCTCAGCAAATTCAGTTTTACACTTATCGCTGCCTTTTATGTATCAAGTAATAGATGATTTACATGACATGACAAAGAGTTGTTTCTGTGTTTTTCTCCACAGGTCCAAATTACCATGAAGGCTGTGATTGCCCCCAGCCCAGTGGATCTGAGTGGGAGGCCAACATGCACTGTCCTCAGTCCTTTCCACAGATTGAAAGAGACCTGGGCTTCTTTGCAAGTGTGGACCCAGATCGCAATGCTGAAGAGATCCCACAGCGCTTTGGTCAGCGACAAAGTCTGTGCCACTACACTGTCAAAGACAACAAGGTATCTCACCATTAACACTTAGGGAACAAAGAAACAGAATGAATAAGTAAGAACATGAGCAGTAAATATAAAAATGTGTCTATAAAAAACATGTCATATGTTTTCATTCCACAGCTTATTTAACAACAAATTGATACAAGTCAAAGTAGTGTACTGTAAGTGAAGCAAAAGTACATGAATGTGAGTGAAAAAAAAATCCCCGCACCTCTATCAAATTCTAGGACTTACATGGGCTAATAGAGTTATAAAGGGTAGTATGTCTAGTGTGTCAGTGATTAATTAGGGCCATGTAATAATGTAAAGTGGGTCAGGAGAGCCTGGAGCTATGTGACACACCTGCAATTATAGTCTGGTCTCCAGGTGTTCAAGAATATCACTCTCAAAATACCACTTCAGGACAGCAATCTCTGTTCCTGTTAAAGTATCACAACTAAGAAAATGTTGTTTAAGTTTTTCCATACTTACAAACATCTGGTGAATAGCCTGTCATTAGTGATTTGGATTTGATGTTTCATGGCAAATTTTGTGTCTACTTCTGAATGACTTCCCAGGGCTTTCAACCTTGCTACAATGGTGTTTAATGGTGTTTGACTGGAGACTGTGGCAGTAAACCACCACAGTTGACCGGAACTGATGATTATTTATTTTTCTTTTTAGGTTTATGTCGAAACTTTTGGGGAGCACGTGGGCTTCAGAATCTTTATGGATGCCATCCTCCTGTCACTCACCAGAAAGGTACGGCTATCCAGAACAATACGAGTTAACTATTGTTACCATATAGGAAATATTCATGCAGACTATTTTTAAAAAGATGTCCACAGGGTTCGTTACTGTTGAGTCAAAAAAGTGGAGATGAAGCCTATGGCTTACATATGAAAGCATTTTCATGTGGTGTGACAGCAAAACTTGATTTGGCTTTAAGTGAATTCTAATACCTGATTTGAATATGTCCTTTGTTCCCTGATGCTTTCCAGGTGCAGCTCCCTGATGTAGAGTTCTTTGTAAACCTGGGTGACTGGCCACTTGAGAAAAGGAAAGCCACTGAAAAGCTTCATCCTATTTTTTCATGGTGTGGCTCCAACAATACCAGAGATATTGTCATGCCTACATATGACCTGACTGAGTCTGTCCTTGAGACCATGGGAAGGTAAGGCAGCTATTTGTGCAGTTGGCTTGTGCATCTATGATAACATCACAACAGGTCTTACCCATATTTTAATGTCATTGAGCCCTTTGTCTCCTTCAATCTGACACTCTGTGCCTTCCACTTGCTGTAATGCATACTCTCTATCAAGACAATCAACCAGTGCATGATTTCAAGAGTCTAATTACTGTCTCAATCTCTGTTTATTATTTTTACCTCTTAGCCCTTGATGTCGACATATCCTTTGATCAATAACCATGGCAACATACCCTCCTTCTGCTATACAGGGTGAGTCTGGACATGATGTCAGTGCAAGCCAACACAGGTCTATTATGGCCTGAGAAGAACGCCACAGCCTTCTGGAGGGGCCGGGACAGTCGTCAGGAACGTCTGGAGCTGGTCAAGCTTTCCAGGGCTCACCCTAACATGATAGACGCTGCCTTTACCAACTTTTTCTTTTTCAAACATGATGAGAGTCTTTATGGACCACTGGTCAAACACGTTTCCTTTTTTGACTTTTTCAAGGTGAGAGTGCTTTCTGCTGTGATTGACATTATTTCATTGTGTTTTATCATTGTCGTACCTCTTTTGGAAACAGGTTTGAAATTAATAATAGCATCTGATGCTAAAATATGCTAGTGCCACCAAAACAAGAGACACATTTGACATAACCATAGTTTTATTTTGTATTTTCCCAGTGTTTATATTTAAAACATAATGTCTTAACTTGACAAACCATTCCATATGCACTACCAGTACAAGTACCAAATAAACATTGATGGCACTGTGGCTGCATATCGACTGCCATACCTGTTAGCTGGAGACAGCGTGGTGTTGAAGCAAGACTCCGGTTACTATGAGCATTTCTACAATGAGCTTCGGCCATGGGAGCATTTCATCCCAATCAGGGCAGACCTCGGAGATCTGCTGGAAAAGATCCAATGGGCTCGTGACCATGATGAGGAGGTGAGGATGATTAGCGTTTGTGATGCAATAGGTTCATATTAGTTATGAGCTTGACTTGACATAGATAGCTGTTTTTCCCAGATTTTCTTCTTTGACAAAAGGGGAAAAAAGCATTTTGACTACCTTTGACCCTGCAATTTTTTTGCTTTCTTTCAGGCAAAGAAAATTGCTCTTGCTGGTCAGCAGTATGCCCGCAATAATCTAATGGGAGACAGCATATTTTGTTATTACTACAAGCTTTTCAAGGTAACATTAACACAGGTTTAAAGTTACACAAGTGGATTCATTGAAAACAAGTTACTACGCAGGACATATTAAGAAGAATCGACTAATCTTCCATTCCACTAATAAGTCATATACATTGGCAATTCATGGCCGTGTCAGTGGAACACTTTTTTTTTTTTAAATTAAGGCTGTAATGCTTTTATCATGTTTTAAAAGAAACTTTAACAATCCAATTTCCCTGACTGTGATAACTTTTCTGTACATTTGATGTTGTTCCATTAGGAGTACGCTAAACTCCAGGTAACAGTGCCAAAGATCCGTAAAAGCATGGAGCTGGTGGAGCAGCCCGCTGATGAACTATTCCCATGTTCCTGCCAAAGGACGAGGGTGAGGGATACTTTGAAGTTTCTGTCACCCTTCCACTTTAGCCTAGGCTTGCATCAACATTGCTACATTATTTCAGTCAATACCAACTTGAACCAAAGCCTTTCTTTGTGAGCTGTATCCAATTAATCAAGTGGTTTCAAGTGAGTCAATTAAATTGCAGCCCTAACTAAAAGCTACCACATTTGTTAAATTCATATTTCTGAGTAAAAATTTACTTTTGCTTTTCCCAAAACCAAATAAAAAGGGAGAAAAATTCCAGCTTATTCAGCATAATTTAATGAGAAATACTTAAATGAAAACCTGACTGACTGACAGGACCCCCAGAAAGTCACGTCTGAAGCAAAATATACAAAAATAGCTTTTATCTGTGCCAAATTACATCAACAAAATAAAATAATTTGTAGAATTTCCTTGACTTTCTCACTTGACATGCAGCATGTGGCGCCCTCTGGTGTGTGGGTGGTGCAATCAGGCTTCTCTACATGAATAGGGGCCATGCATTGAAATACTGGCAACATATTGCAATCCAGCCAGGCGTACTTGATCAGTCTGGCCAATTCAATCTAAGAGGTTGAAAACAGCTCAATCTGTATGTGAACAATGTATTATCTCCAAATTCTTTCAACAAAGTGACAGAGAAGGTTTTGTCTGACTCTTACAGGTACAAGAAGGAGATGAAGCTTTTTATCATACCCGTTGTTAAGGACTTAACAGCATAAAACTGAGAGTTTACCTTACGTGATAGTGTAAAGACATAATGGGAAAATTCAGAAAAGCCATAACGTTGATAATTTGTGAATATTTCTGAAAGATGAAAAAAAATGTAATGTTCACAACAAATGAGATGGCATTGTCCCCTCAGGATAAAGTTATTTTTCTCTTTATTTGCTATCAAGGTATATATATCACATGTATATTTAATGTGTAACTGGATGTTCCAAAGTCAACATCAGAGCCCTCACACTTGACTCCTGGATGCTTTATGGATATGTCATAGATATAATTGTCTTATGTATTTATTGTTTAACCCCTTTACTTTTTCTTTTTTTTTACAGTCAAAGGATGAACTTTGATGACCAAACATCCAACCCAAGAGATATAACTTGCACTCTGCAAAATATTTTTTTTTATAAATTGTGAATAAGTTGTACAAAGAGGACATTGGTATCATTTTACCTTTACAGAAATAAAACTTTGTTTCTTTTATATTTGTGATTTTGTCTCAAACAAATGTGCCTCCCGTGAGATCAGATGAGGTTTAGCCAAAGATCTCTGTTTTCATCCTGTGTTGGCAACAAGCATTTCAATGAAGTGTCCTTGGAAGAGTAACTCACAAAGCCTGCCAGCTTAAAGGCTGTGCTTGAGTAGAGAACAGAGAACGATGCTTTGCAAAGCCATTATCCGACAACTTTTGTTTGGAAAATAAAAGAAGTCATTATTTGACGACTTAATTAACATGGTTGTTAGGTAAGGTAGCTGCCAGCAACTGAAGGTCAAGTTCCCCTGGGTTCCAGAGAAGAAGAAGGCTGTCATGGACAAGTTTAACAAAGTGAAAAGCTAAAATTAGCAAACGCTTTGACATTATCTGATATACACTTACAAAGAAGTGTCAGGA